>JAJMEC010000016.1:0-64215 GCA_030573955.1 Yamadazyma triangularis
AGTAAGTGGAAGGATAGTTACCTTGGAATAATTTTGGAGATTTTTGAACTCTGTGAGGTAATGGGAATTTTAAGTCTTTAGCTAAGAATTGTTTAGTGTATTGTCTCTTAACATCATCAGCTTTTTCTAATTCAACCACCTTTAAGATATGAATATCTCTAAATCTAGTTCTGTGTCTAGCAGCTAAATCACAGTACATAGTTTCAACAGCACCAACTCTGGTAACATCACGGTATTCTTTGTACATGTTATGGATACCGGATCTGGATTGGTATCTTAACCAAATACCGAAAGTCTTAACTTTACCTGGATGGTTTTCAGAGATAAGATTAACGGAAACAATTTCACCAGATGCCTTTTTAACTTTATGTAATTTCTTTAAGAAATACCAGTAACGAGATTTAGCAACAACAACATTTGGAGCAAAGATTCTCATTCTAAATAATTTTGGTTCTGGAACGGCGTCTGTGGGTAAACGACGACCAATAACTTGATATTCATTTAATCTTGACATTCTAAATGGGGTTAGTAAGAGGAACTAAAAAAAAAAAATAGAAAATTTTTCAATGTATGAAATGAGATGGAGGGGAGGAGTAGGAGTAATAAAATTGTAAACAAAAAAAAGAATGGAATATCTTTTTGTACTTGATAGGATAATTTATATTTCATTTTCACTTCAATATCACTGCAATATCACTTCACTTTCACATTAAACATCACCTTCAACCACTCATTAAAACCTTCTTTCACTCCTTCCTTCTACTATCTCTTCCACTCCTTTTATTTCACTTTTATTCACTACTCAATCTCTATTACTCCCTTCTTTATTTATTCATCATTTCATTCATATTCTCTGTTTGTAAACATACTTCTATACTTTGAAACTATTGAAAATAAGATGAATTTTTTTTCAGTAGATTTTTTTTTCTCATTGAAAAATTTGTGCGGATTGTGTGCAGGGGAAGAGGGAAACGGAGGGAAATCCCGCAGTCATGGGGCTGAAGCCCTTTCAGTCATGTGACATCCTGCAGTTATAGACTATACTCTCTTTAGCTACTATTATCATTACTATATTCAGTTCTATATTCAGTTCTATTTGTATTTAAGTAACTAGTTTGTGGTTCTTACACCTTCATAACTACACCAATACATCAACACCATCTCCCCTAATACACTCTCTCTACTGGTAATATATCAACCAATAAACTATTATCAATACTTGGTAAATTCAATCCATTAGTAGCTTTATAACTACTAATATTATCAAAAAATCTATCAAACAAAAACGCAGTATCTAAAGGACCACCTTTAGCTTCAGGATGGAATTGAGTTGAAAAAATTGGTTGAGTTTTATGAATCATTCCTTCATTAGATAAATCATTCAAATTAGTGAAATAAGGAGTCCATTCTTCACCTAAAGTTTCAGTATCTACAGCATAACCATGATTTTGTGAAGTAATATGACATTTCCCTGTTAAACCATCTAAAGCAGGAATATTATGAGCTCTATTACCATACTTTAATTTAATAGTTTTAGCTCCACTAGCTAATGCTAATAATTGATGACCTAAACAAATGCCAAATATAGGTAAATCTGAATAAAGTTTCATGGTTTTTCTTAAAGTTTCAATGGTACTTGAACAATGAGTAGGATCACCAGGACCATTAGAAATGAAAATTCCATCAAATTTATTAGCAATTTTTTCAAGTGGATAATTATAAGGGAAAACGGTTAAAGAAGCTCCTCTTTCAACTAAATTTCTTAAGATATTTTCTTTAGCTCCACAATCAATTACTGCAATATGAATATTTTTACTATATTCTTTAGGACATGAGACATGGAAAGGAGCTTTTGTTGTAACTTTATGAACCAAGTTAACTGATTCTGGATCTTCAAATGCTGCATCTTCATCAGCATCATATTCTTCTCCAATAGTGATTTTCCCTAAACTAGATCCTTTATCTCTTAAATATGATACTAATTGTCTAGTATCTACACCAGTAATGGCAGCAACTCCTGATCTTTTACACCATTGTTGTAATGATTCAACTGCTGTCCAATGAGAGTAATCTAATGCTGCATCAGCAACAACAATCCCAATACATTGAATGTTTGGTGATTCAAGATGTTTTAATAAGTTAAATTTATCTTTAGCGGTTGAAGAAGGAACTCCATAATTCCCAATTAATGGTTGTGTAAAACATAATATTTGACCTTTATAAGAAGGATCTGTCATACTTTCAGGATATCCAACTAAAGAAGTGGTGAAAACGGCTTCTCCACTGACATTTTTATTAGCACCAAAGGAATATCCATTGAAAATAGGTCCATCTTTGATGGTCAATGTAGCTCTATCTAAAGTGGATGTTTTGTTGTACTTACTAGCAGTAGCCAAGCCTCTTTTGAGCCAAGTTGTAGTTAATTTATTAACAAAATTCATTGAATTGAAGGATGGAAAAGATGAAAATTTTTTTGCTGATAGCGAATCGCGGTTAATATTGGCTGCCCGATTGGGATGAGTCATGGGAGGTGCGTGGAGAATGTGCAGGTTGCGTGGGTTGTAGTGGGTGTATGTGCAGGTTGCATTGGGTTGTATGCAGGATATTTGCTTCCCTTCACATACCAATTTTTACATTCCAATAAGATCATCAAGGAACTGTTGGTCGTCCTTTGGAAGGGTTTTAGGTGATGGTGGTGGTTTTGTGGTGGTGTGATGGTGTTTAGATTGAATTTTGTGATGTTTTGAGTCATTTTCGCCCATTTTTAACTCAATTTCACCCTCTTCACCATCGTCATCCTCTTCACCATCGTCATCCTCTTCACCATCGTCATCCTCCTTTATAGACAATTTACCACCTAAAAGTTCATCTAAATCATCATCGATGTCCAAAGAAACATCTTCTTCTTCATTATTAACAATTCTATTATTGATATATGCAATATGATCAGAGTTATTTTCATCAAAATTATTCAAATCCAATACTTTATTCTTAGCTTTTTCACTACCAAATGTCTTTTTCATAGAAATATAAAAGTCATTCTGTTGACGAAGCTTTTCTCTGTGTTCATTTTCTTTACGTTCTTCTTGTGTAAGGCTTCTTATTGTGTTTTTAGAGGTATTTTTACCAGTATTTTTCACTCCCAAACGATCTCTTCCTACTTTAAACCCAATTAGGTCTTGAGTTGAGATCTTATCAAGGTTCTGATTTGCCAATTTGGTCTCATGAACTTTGTGGTAATCATGGGGATCTTTGGTGATGGTTTCTTTGTAATCTTCAAGTCCATAATCTTGGAGAATGTCACTATTATCCTGTATGTGGGGAAGTTTTCTGTTATACTTCTTCTTACTGGCAGCAGAAATGGGGATTTCCGGTACAAAGTCCGAGAGTTTTGTCTCGGGAGTTTCAGGAACCTTTCCCAAGTAAATTCCATCAACATCTCCATCAACATCTCCATCAACATCTCCATTCCCTCCTTCATTGAAACCATTCTCTCGCTGAACCTTTAAATCTTCAATGATTTGACGCTTTATTGTCCTTTTTTGATCATCATTCATCTCTGTGACGTCATCTACCATTGTCGGATAGAAATAATTGACGATTTCTTCATCAATATCAGAATCCCAATCACTATTCATATCATCAATGTCTAATGTGATGGTATCAGGTTTGTCAATTTTGGCCTTAGAAGACCATTTAGGGGTAATTTTGTTGGTTGGAGGTCTTTTTAAAGCCCCATTTTTGGCCAAATGCTTTCTTTTCGCCTGTTTATCGTACTTGGAGTTCTTTAATACCATGGTTGGGGAAGTGTAGTAATGATGAGAGGTTGTGGTCACGTGTTGAGGACCTCGACGGGATCTCATTCGGATCCAGGACCTGAGGTCCCAAGGACCTAAAGGACCTTTTCTCACACCCTTTTTCTATACTTTTCCACACTTTTCTGTCGCCAAACATGTCCCAAAAGTCTATAGAAGACCTTCTTAACCTCCTTTCCATGGGAGGAGAACTCAATGAAGCCCAAAAAAAGACTATGAATGACTACAAGTTCTGGAAAACCCAACCGGTGCCCGCCATTGACGAAACCATCGAACAAGAAGGTCCTATTCACGGCCAAAAGACTCCCGATGATATTCCAAATGAACCATATCAGTTGATTCCGGAGTTCGAATGGTGTACCATGGACCTAGACGTCACCAGTCAATTAGACGAAGTTTATCAACTTTTGTACGAGAACTACGTCGAAGACCAAGACGAAACCTTTCGGTTCAAATACAGTCATGAGTTCTTTAGATGGGCTTTGCAACCGCCAGGATGGAGAAAAGAATGGCATATTGGAGTCCGGGTCAAAGCTACGGGGAAATTAGTGGCGTTTATTTCAGGAATCGCCAGTAACTTAAAGTTAATCAAATCACAAACCGATTTGAAAAGTGTTGATATTAACTTTCTTTGTGTCCACAAAAAGTTACGGAAGAAGAGATTAACCCCAGTTTTGGTGAAAGAAGTTACTAGAAGAGTCAATAAAGCCGATATATGGCACGCATTGTACACGGGAGGAGCTATTTTACCTAAGCCGGTTTCGACGTGTAGATACGCCCATCGTCCTATTAATTGGGATAAGCTTTATGAAGTAGGATTCTCTCATTTACCAGCTAATCAGACTAAAGCTAAGATGATAGCTCATTATGCTTTACCACCGACTATTACCACAAAAGGCTTTAGACCTATGGAACAAAAAGATATTGATCAAGTGTATGAATTGTTTGTATCATTCCATAATCGGTTTGAATTGGTACAAACTTATGATAAAGAGGAATTAAATCATTGGTTATTGGCTAACAATGATAATGGAGAACAATCCAATGTGGTGAAATCGTATGTAGTGGAAGATGAAAAAGGACATGTGACTGACTTTATGTCGTATTTTCTTTTGCCATTTACAGTATTGAATAATAAAGATCATGATGAATTGGGAATAGCTTATTTATTTTATTATGGAAGTGAAAGTGGTCTAGGTGATGATGAAGAAGGATATAAAACGAGACTTAAAGGGCTTATGCAAGATTTACTTGTTACGGCTAAGAAGTATAACGTTGATGTATTTAATTGTTTAACAACTCAAGATAATCCATATTTTATTAAGGATTGTAAGTTTGGACTTGGAGATGGATTATTGAATTATTATTTATTTAATTATAGAACGTTTCCTATTCATGGAGGGATTGATGAGAATAATGAAGTTACTGAAGATAAGAGGAGTGGAATAGGGACTGTGTTGTTGTAGTGGGGGGAGAGTAGTAAGTATTTAGATGTAATTAGAAGAATGTATAGGAGAGAAGTGATGGTAAGGACAAGGTGTGGAGGTCCAGGTCCTTAACTCTATAGGTCCTCTGTGGGTCCAGGTCCTAATCCCTACAGGTCCTCTGCGGGTCCTTTTTTTTTTCTCAGACCCTCAGGACCTCCCTCCTCACCACCTCTGCTCCCGCACCTCATCTCATCTCTTCTCTACTCAAATTTTTCATCATGATTTCTTCCACCGCTTGGGTCCCAAGAGGCTTTGCCGCCGAGTTCCCCCAAAAATATGAACTCGATGATGCAGAAATGGATAGAATTACTTCCATGGCAAAACTCCAACTCCAAGATTCTGAAACTCCTCCAAAATCTAAACTACAACATGAAATTGATATTGATGATAACCTTAAGGAATATGATTTGGAAAACTATGATCAGGACGATGATGAAGGTTCTGGCGTTCCAATGCTTCCAGGATTATCAGCCACTGATGCCAAATACCACGACAACTCTGGCGAAGATTCCACCGAAAATGATCCCTATTTAAGTTTACCAAATGAAGAAGATGAAAACCAAGATAGACAAGAAAGTCAAATTTATCCTTCCGATAACCTTATTCTTGCCACCAGAACAGAAGACGAAGTTTCTTACCTCGACGTATTTGTGTACGATGATGGGGCCGATAGTGGACCTACAGTGGACCAAGGATTCGTCAGAGATCCTAGTCTCTACGTCCACCATGATCTCATGTTACCAGCGTTCCCATTGTGCGTGGAATGGATCAATTACAAACCAGGTCTGGCCGAAGATACCGTGGCTAATTATGCCGCCATAGGGACTTTCGACCCCCAAATTGAAATCTGGAACCTCGATTGTATCGATAACGCCTTCCCGGACGTAATATTAGGCGAGCCTGACCAAAACTCGTTCTCTGGTGTGTCGAAGAAGAAGAAAAATAAGGCCTCGACCCACGTCACCACTCATCACACTGACGCCGTGTTATCGTTGTCGCATAATCGGCTCCACAGACAAGTTTTAGCCTCAGCCTCGGCCGACCACTCAGTTAAATTGTGGGACCTTAATGAAGGTGCCGCCGTACGCTCGTTCCAAATCCACAGTAATAAAACCGTTTCCTCGGCCCAATTCCATCCTTCTCAAGGTTCTATTTTATTGACCGGAGGTTACGACGGTGCTTGTGGTGTTAGTGACGTAAGAATGGCTGATGCTAAATCCATGACTAAACGGTACCAACTTACTCCGGCCGAGGACGTAGAAAATGTGTCCTGGGGGTTCGGAGACTCGCCCGAGATGTTCTATTGTGGTACTGAAGGTGGTAATGTTCATGCTTTTGACCTTAGGTCCACGGAAAAACCTCTTTGGTCCTTACATGCCCACGACGCCGGGATCTCTTCCTTGGACGCCAACCGGTTTATTCCGGGGTTATTGAGTACTTCTGCTATGGGAGAAAAGGAGGTGAAACTTTGGAAATGTCCTGTTGACGGGTCCTCAGGACCTGGGTCTGGGTCCGGGTCCAGTGCCTCAGGTCCTTCTATGGTCTTATCACGTGACTTCGACGTTGGTAATGTATTATCCACTTCTTTTGCCAATGATATTGAAGTGGCAGGAAATTTGGCTGTAGGTGGTGTTAATGGAGGTTTGAAGTTATGGGATTGTTTAGGAAATAGGTCTGTTAGGGGAAGATTTGGTCGTGAATTGAAGCAATTACAACAACAAGCTAAACAACAATCAAGTCATTCTAGAATTGCACAGAAATATCAAGGTGAAGGTGAAAGTACGGTGATAGAGGCTGATGAAGGAAGTGATGAAGAGAGTGATGAAGAGTAGTGTGTGTAGGTAATAGTATAATTAGTGTATTGCGTTGGGTGGGTCCGGTAGGGGTCTCGTAGGTCCTTTAGAGGTCCAATAGGTCCTGTAGAGGTCCAATAGGTCCTGTAGAGGTCCAATAGGTCCTGTAGAGGTCCAATAGGTCTCATAGAGGTCTCATAGGTCCTGTAGAGGTCCAATAGGTCTCATAGAGGTCTCATAGGTCCTGTAGAGGTCTCATAGGTCCTGTAGAGGTCTCATAGGTCCGGTAGGGGTCTCATAGGTCCTGTAGAGGTCTCATAGGTCCTGTAGAGGTCTCATAGGTCTCATAGAGGTCCAATAGGTCTCATAGAGGTCCATACAAAAAATTCATTCATATTCTATTTACAATCAATAATAATCATTCGCTTCAAACTCTGAATCTTCTTCCTCATTCATAGAATCAACATTCGATTCTAAATCATAATCCGCTTCATTGAACCCCACATACCGATTTCTTTTCAACTCCACCTCATCATCAGAATTTATATCTTCATCATCAGTTAATTCCTTAGTAGTATTTGTCAGAGATTCTTCTTCTTCTTTAGCTTCTAATTCAATCTTTAATTCATAAATTATATCAAAACATTCAGCCAATAACGCATTTAAAGTCCCTTGACCTTCAGGAATTTGATTATTAATGATAAATTTCCCATCATTTCTTAAATTATCTAATGAAGCTAATTTAAATTGAAATGGATATAATTCTCTTAAATTATTCAACCCATCAATTCTTTTGATATCTAATAAACATCGTCTTACTGTAGATAATTGATTATGAATAGGTTGTAAAGATTCTGATACCGGTTCAGAACTCTCTAATAACTTATAAATCAATGAATAACACCGTCTTAATAAGTATAACAACAATACTTGTAAATTCTTAAAATTATTACAATTTTTAACATCATCTTCAACTTCAGTTAATAATTCCATTCTTTTAATTTCAATGTTTTTCAAATCCCGTTGATAATTATATAAATCTGTTTCTCTTAAAGTCCATCTTCTGGTGATTAATAAATTCTCCAAAATAAGTTTAATGTCCACTAAATGTCCATATAACTTTTTAAATTCACCTAACTGTCCTTGATTATCACTAACCGATAAATTAGCAATCAATTCTTCAATATTCTTCCCCTTATTTATATTGATATCTTTAACCAAATTATTACAATCATCCAATAATCCATTCAATATAGATTGAGAATTATTATCACAATTGGCAAAATGTCCCAACAGATCCCGTTGATTCTCAATGACTTTAATTTGATTATGATAATCTTCAATAAGAGAAGGATTAAATTCATTTTCATCAATAACATAAGTAATCAAAGTTTTTCTTAATCCCAACAATTTATTATAAATTGGTACCAAATCATTAGGAATTTCATCAATCTGAGAGAATAACTGTTGTAATAATGCCTCACACTTATTGTATTTCTTCCGAATATACAATACTTGTTCATTTTGTTGATTATCTTGTTCAATATCTGCGTGATTTGCATACTTATAATTATCAATAATATGTTTAATTTCCTCTAATCTCTTTTGAATAGGTTTCAAGTCTTCTTCAGTATAAAGCTGACCTTCCTTAATATGACTTAAAAGCTTAAACACTGTAGACAATGAGGAATACGTTGCTGGAGCAAACTTTGTCAATCCACAAGTAATAAAACACAAAGAAATCAATTGCCAAATATCATCAATAATCAAATCGTTCACATTAGGTAATTCAACCTTCATTCCCTTTAACTCCTCATCTTTGCGGACAATTGATAATTCATTCAAATCATTAAGAAATTGATTATACACTTTATAAACTTGTTCGGAGTTAATGTACTTTGTCCGATTGTTTTTAAGTTCTCTTAAAGTGGAGTATAAATTGTTGAACTCTTGGTTCAACCCCTTTTCGTATGGAGGTAATGGTTTCATGGTGACGAAAAGAAGGGATACGGGAGTGCGAAATGGAGCCATTTGTGGTATTAATTTTATAGGGTAATTTTGTGGTGCGGTAAAAAACCACAATACAAACACCATTTACTCCACAAACACCATTTACTCCACAAAAACCACCTACTCCAAAACCACCTACTCCAAAAACACCTACTCCAAAAACACCTACTCCAAAAACACCTACTCCAAAAACACCTACTCCAAAAACACCTACTCCACTCGCTCAAAGTACAAATAAAACTATGAATACATATTATAATATAAACCTAAAGACCGAGAGAAGTGAAGGAAGTGAAGCAGGAACCGGGAAACGATGAAAAAAATGATGAAAAAAGAAGGACATGTAATGCTGTTCATGTGATGCTGTTCATGTGAACACTCCTCCTCTAATCCAGATCGGGATTGGCTACTTGAAGAATCTTACGAGAATAATCCGTCTCATCAGCCAATGACCCTTCACTAAGTCTTCTCCGACCAAGCATCATTGGATTCATTCTTGGGTCGGTGAGTTCGGAATCTTTTTGGTCCTGAGCCGAATCCGAAGGATGAGTGAATGGATTTGTCATTGGCATATTTAAAGGATTATTAGCCTTATTGGATTTTTTAGTTCCACCACCACCACGTTTAACACTAGAAGCAGCAGCAATTCCATTGGCCATATCACCAGAAATGGGTTTATCAAAGTATTCTTCTTCATCTTCATCTTCATCTTCATTTCTTCTTTTATGTCTGATTAAAAAGAATGCCAAAAGAGCAAAAATTACTAACCCAGCAACTCCTCCAACAACCCCACCTACTATAGGACCAATGTTAGAATCGGATCTGTTTTGTGAATCGTCATCATCATCATTGTCTTCATTATCACCAGTAGCAGAAGGTGTAGATGAAGAAGAATCACTAGCAGTAACAGTTTTGTAAATCACTTCACCATCACTAGATTGAGTACTGGTAAGAACTTCTTGTTTTTCTGTTGAAGAAGGTGGTGGTGTGGTGGAAGAAGATTCATCAGATGTTGAAGTAGTGTCATCAGAAGTACTAGCAGCTTCAGTAGAAGAACTGGAACTAGAAGATTCGGAATCTTCTTCAACTTCACCCTTCCCCTTATAAACACTAAAACTATTAGAACCACCACATTTTTCATCACCAAATCCATTACATTTGGTATTACAAGAATTTGAAGTGGATCCAGAAGGTTTACTGTCAAGACAATAACATTCACCCCCATTTTTCAATGCCACATAAGGACTATCAGGACATTGATCAGTACAATATGATGGGGTTTGATACATATAAGACCCGGCATCTTTAGAATAATCCACATCGGAATAACACCCGATATTTTCATCTGCCTTTACAAGGGCCAAAAGTAGCAAAGGAAGGAAAACTTTCATAGCGAACGAATAGTAAAATACTTTATGTTTGTACTTGTATAGCTATATGTACTAGTACGTTTAAGGAAGTACTTGTACTTGTAAAGCTGTTTGTACGGTTGTTTTTGTACTTGTACGTTTATGTTTTTGTACGTTTATGTTTTTGTACGTTTATGTTTTTGTACGTTTATGTTTTTGTACGTTTGTGGATTTATACGTTTGTGATTTATACGTTTGTGATTTGTGTTTACGTTTCTATCTGTCTTGATACTGAACTAGGATCCTTATGAGTATACTTATTAAATATCTGGATATCTGTTTGTGAACCGTAGGGAAAGACTATTATGATCTAACTCAAAGGAATGACTACTTAACGATAGACTGTTGTCACAGTATTTAAAGGATGAGTTAATAAATAAAGAAAATTTTGATCTGAAATCCCCCCTTTCTGTGCGAAAAAAAAAAAAAAAAAAAAAAAAAAAAGAAACTGCGACGCCTTTGCGCGGAGAGAAGAGGGAGAGAGTGAAAAAAAGAGGTTATGGAAAGTATAAGAGAGAAGTGGAAGTGGAAGTGGAAGTGGGAGTAGTGCAGGTGCAGGTGTTGGTGTTGGTAGTAGTACTGATACTAACACTAACACTACTACACTACTACAAAATACAAAAGTATTACATATATATTTCACCCTTCCACTCACTAACTCCCAATTCGCGTAGGTCTAGACTCGACGCGTGTTACCAGAGAATGGTGGTGTGAAAGTCAATTTTCCACTAATAATGTTGAATTTACAATACCGCGACTGTTCCCTACACTACTCGTAGAAGTTAATTTCTTTATCTCCACTAATGGAGCATTTGTGTGGTGCACGTCCTCTCCCTTGATCAAACGGAGCAATGATTTCTTTGTCAGTGTTTTGTGTGTGTTCACAAGCAAACCCAGGTCCATTACATCCTTCCACGGGCACTACCGCTCCATTGACTAAGTGTCTGATGTAACTGGTTTTTCCACATTTGTACTTTTCTATAATGATTCTTCCTCCCATAGGCACTCTGTCCACATGGTGGTAAGTGTTGAAGAAGGTGGGACCTGAAGTGGGGTCCCAGGTCCTTTGGCTTGAGGTCCTAGGTCCCGCAGTAGGGCCTAAGGTCAGGTCCCTCCCCCCACGTCCCAGGTCCAAAAGCCCTAGCGCGCAATGATACATTTCTATATCGGCGTCGTGAGTAAACGATAACACTATTCTTGTCTTATTCTGTTGCAACAATTTCTTAGATGCCTCCACAAACACATTCCCTATTTCTGCGGCCATCTCGTGACCCGGACCGCTTTTATAGTAGTATTCTATGTCGGTGTGGTGTCCGTATTCCACAAACTCGTTGTGATTGAAAAGGCTGCAAAATTGGGATTGGCCTCTAACATTTATCTCATATGCACACATATCAAACAATTTCCCCACATCTTGCTTACTAATATTAAGCCCTGGATTACTGGCTTTTAATCGTTCCACAATCCTCTGTTTATACGTGTCAGGATACTGCCGTGTTTTGTCGGCATACGCCGATTGGTTATAGTTTTTGCAGCCAAATCGAGGAGTGAGACTATTAAATCCTCGACTGCTGTCTTCACTAATGTTCCTATATTTCACTTTTTTTGGTCCATATTCTTTTCCTAAAAACCCCTGGGCAAAGTATTGTGCCGTGTCATGAACTCTGTCACTAGATGTTCCATATAGAACAACAGTTTCATTGTCGTATAAACAACCATACTTGTCACGAAAACTTTTCCCCGCCCGCCGCGCCGTCTCTGACCCCCAGTACGGGCCCGCGGCATTGCTCGGTGTAGTTATCATCCCGTACTCCTTTTCGTCACTAACAAAGTATGTGTAGTCATTAAGAAACGATAGTCCTCCTTTAAGTCCATGGGGGTATTTTTGAAGCCGTTCAACCAATTCTTTATACTGACGACCTGAACTTTCAACAGGAAACCTCTCTGCATGTCTCATAACAAGCTGGACCTGTTCTAATTCACAGTGTTCTGGTACCTCAGGGGAGATTCCAACCCCTTGGTACTCCACATAAGGACCCGCTCCCCTTAAATACCGGACTATATTATATTGTTCTGTAGCCGCTAAATCAGGGGTTGCGACGTCATGTTTAAACAGCCAAAGTGCCGCTACCAAGAGTGAATATAAAACCATAAAAGATTACAACAGAGTTCTCGATAAGGGGCTCAACCGTGTATTAAATTAGTGCGTATTGCATTAGTGCGAATTGCTGCAAACCTCCATTTACGGCAATAGATACTACTTCCATTACTTCTTCTTCTTTCCTCCTTTTCCTCCTTTGGCTTTTCCTTTATCTTTTGTGTTGGTGTTGGAATTTGCTTTTGCGTTTCCTGGAAGTACAACCTTCAACTTGGATACAGGCAAATTCCCAATCAAATCATTGGAATTGATATGAGTCAATAACTCCATCTCATTGGGCCAAACCATTTCATTGTCTTCTTTTTCATGATCGACTTTTTTAGTCGTGAAATGATGTAACATTTCTTGAATGGATTTCCCTTTTTTATTGTTTCCAGGTTGAATTTTAACTTTATACTTGAGTTTTTGTAACCCAAAGTATGGGGCAAATACAGGAACTATGCTTTCTAATTCATCTTCTTTATTAGGCTTTCCAACAAATGAATCTACAATAGATAAGTAATCTAATTCATTTAAAGGTTTGCCTTCATTATTTTTTCCTTCATCTTCTTCACGTTTTTCTACCTCTTCCTCTTCGGCTTCTAATAAATACTTTCTTAATTCCTTTTCATCTTGTAACTTCTTCTTTCTAGCTATTTTGGCTTGGTTTTGATACTTTTCTACTTGTCCTGATTTGTTCTTTTGTTCTTGTTCTGCTTGTTGTTGACGTTGTTTTTCTGCTTGTTTCAATGTTCCTAAAGCATTCATTCTCATTTTACGTTCTTCTTCATCTTGATCTCCATACTTTTTAGCTATTTTTTTCATCTTGGACTTTTTACCTCTAGTTTGGGTGTTGATAGTGAGTCCTTCTATTCCAAGAGTATTTGATTGTGTTTGTGTTTGTGATTCGTTTTCTTCTTCTTTTTTTTCATTTTCTTCTCCTTCTCCTTCTCCTTCTCCTTCATTTTCTCCTTCATTTTCTCCTTCATTTTCTCCTTCATTTTCTCCTTCATTTTCTCCTTCATTTTCTCCTTCATTTTCTCCTTCCCTCTCCTTCTCCTCCTGCTTTAATAACTCTTGTCTAAGCACCCCAACATCAATATCCTTCTTCTTATTATCAGCAACAATCTTTAACCCTAATTCTTCTTGTCTTAAACCCCGTTTTTCTCTATTTCTTTTACTAACATCTTCATTTCCAACAAAATAAAGTCCAAATCCCATCACTAATTGTGATGGTGGCATATATTGCTTTTTCCCCTTATAATTGAACCGTCCTAATGATAAAATACTTCCATCAACATCTTTTTTGCTGATCTCTTGTCCCGGTAAATACCATGCTGAATTAGAAGACTTATTATTCCAAGCTACTGATGCACTCAAACTAAACATTCCCGCTTGCCAAATCGTTGATGGTGGTACTGTTTCTCCCTTATAAGGATTCTTAATAAACACTTTTAATGATCCTTCAACATCAGATGAAACAAAAAAATCATTATCATTGAAATATCTATAATAAATCATATCATTTTGTAAATCATCTCTACCACTTAAACATAAATATCCATCACTAGAAATGAACCAAAAGAATTTTTCAAACCAAAATCGATCTCTAATTTTATTTAAACTATCACTTTCTTTCTTTAATGCATTTTGTAAGTCTTTATCGATCTTCTTTTGTGCATTTTGTAATGCCATTTGAGCATTTTTTTCAACTTTAGCTTGTTTTACTTGAGCATTTTTCTTTGAATCAAAATATAGTTTGGCATTGGCATAAGGTGATAACAGAAGATCAATCCATACGGAGATTCCGGGGATTTCTGGTTTGGATTTTTTAGCTTTGGTTTTCTTTTGTACTTTGATTCCATTGTCGGAGTCACTTTCACTTTCACTCTCACTGTCAGAGTCACTTTCACTCTCACTCTCAGAGTCACTTTCACTGTCACTACTTCCTATTCCTTCATCATCACTATCAGCTTGTTCATCAACTTCTCCCTCTACTTCTCCCGCCACCTCTGTATCAGGCAACTTTAACCTAATCTTATTCTCTACCAAATTTAAAGGTAATTGAATGTAATTGGCTATTTCATTACCACTAGATTGCTCCAATTGAATGTAACTCTCAATGTTTTTCCAATCCATTTGTTGTTTAAGTAAACCATTCACTGATTCAACACATTGAGTGACTAAATCAGCATGGAAAATAATCGTATCCCCTTTTTTGATGTTATTATCTCTTTCTCTTTCTAAAGATTCAATCTGTTTTTGTCTTTCATTCTTAGCATGATCCAACCGTTTTAAAGCAATTTGCTTTTGATTTTCTACCTTTAATTCATTCTTCTTGGATTCTAAATCAGAAAAGAAAGTATCAAGAGTTTTATTGTAACCACCAGGAATAACATCAAATTTATATAAATGCTCTTGGTCTTTATGAGGCTTAAATGGATGAAATTCATCATAAACATAATGAAGTTCTTCAGGCGTATCTTCTCCAATGTTTGGGTTCTTCTTTGACACAATAACTCCATTGGTTTCTGGTTGGTTTATCAATTCAATGTACTCCAATTCACATTGATTCAAAGCATCTGCTATTGTAATCAACACTTCCTCATTATCACCATACTCTAAACAAGATCCACTAGCCTTAACACCAACTTGGTTCAATTTCTTCAACACTAAATCACTAGATAAATGACTGGCATTGACAAATAAAAGCTTATGAATAGAGAATACTTTGTTCTTTTTAGACTTAGAAGGTCCAGGTCCATTCTCACTCAACTTAGCTTTATGCTGCAATATCCAGTGTTTCACCATATCACTACTAAACAGTTTCTTATCATAAACAACATCTTCAGTGAACAAACTCTTATCAAACATAGTATACTTCTCATTAACAGCATACCGATCAGTTTTATCATTATCATTGACTATTCTTTGCAAAATCATTATATTCTGATTTTCATCCAATAATAAGATATTCCCAGCACTAAAGAACTCAAATACCAAGTAAAACAACCCTTCACTAAACTCCATAATCACTACTCTATCAGAATTAACCTGTTTAATATTGGATAATCGTCTTGATTTCAAGTGTTTTCTCAACTTGGTAACAAAATTCAGCGGCGTGAGCTCTGTAGGACGTTCATACTCCGTCAAATGAATCCTATTACCAAATTCTACCACCATCATCAATTTGGAATCAGGAACCGAAAATTTCAATAAAAACTGTCTTGAAGAATTAGCCACATTATATATGTTCTGTAATCGATAATTGATAAGTTTTTGAAACTCTTTACTAAGGATTTGCAAATCTAGACCTGAGATCCGTTGCTACTTTTGTTAGTACTTTTAGTCTTTGTGGTGTAATGTTTGTAATGTTTGCCACTTACCTTCATGATAGTTGTAGATAAAGAAATTAAAGTGAGAAAAAAATGTCGAAATATTTTTCGAGAATATTGGCTGCAAAGGTGAAGATGGATGTTGATAATGTGGGGGGAGTAGAGAAGGTGTGGAGAAACTAATTGCACCATAAGATTCCTTGAACGATTTTGAAAATTTCTATATATTTAAAGTAATTTTTTTCAAACATTTACTTTTTTTCATTCACCTTTAATGTTATTGCTACAACTTTCATGTTAATACAATTTCAATACAATTCGCAATTTCTAGAAACTTGACTTATTTTGTATCCATTAACACAAATACAAAAACCCCTCTACACACATGACTGATTTACACAAAACCCTTAAACCATTAGTGGATAAAATCAAAGCCGGGAATAAAGTTACCTTCTTTAATGGAGCTGGTGTTAGTACTGGAGCCGGGATACCTGATTTTAGAAGTCCCAAAACAGGATTATATGCTAATTTAGCTAAATTAAACTTACCATACGCAGAAGCCGTGTTTGATATTGATTATTTTAGAGAGAATCCTAAAGCTTTTTATACTTTAGCCGATGAATTATATCCTGGGAAATTTCAGCCTACAGAGTTTCATTATTTCATAAAACTTCTTCATGATAAAAAGTTATTAAAACGAGTTTATACACAGAATATTGATACTTTAGAGAGAATTGCTGGTGTTGATGATGAGTATATGATAGAAGCTCATGGATCATTTGCTAATAATCATTGTATTGATTGTGGGAATGAAATGTCAGTTAAGGAAGTTAAGCTGTTTATAGCAGCAAAAGATATTCCTAAATGTCACAAATGTAAAGGATATGTTAAACCAGACATTGTATTCTTTGGAGAAAGTTTACCATTACAATTATTTGAACAATGGGAAGAAGATTGTGATGATATTGAGGTTGCTATTGTGGCGGGGACTTCATTAACAGTTTATCCATTTGCATCACTTCCTTCAGAGCTTGGAAAGGATACATTAAGAGTATTGATTAATAAGGAAGTAGTAGGAGATTTTAAACGGGGAAGAAAGTCTGATGTGGTAGTGAAGGGAGAATGTGATGAAGTGGCGAAGGTGATAAGTGAAATGATGGGGTGGAAAGAGGAGATGGAAGAGATGAAGAGGGGATGGCACAAAGAGGAGGAGGAGGAGAAGGAAAAGGAGGAGGAGGAGAAGAAGGAGGAGGAGGAGAAGAAGAAGGGAGAAGAAGAAGAAGAAGAAGTTGACGATCACAAAGATGAAGAAGTACACAAAGATGAAGAAGTACACAAAGATCACAAAGACCACAAAGATCACAAAGACCACAAAGATCACAAAGACCACAAAGATCACACAGACCACAAAGATCACACAGACCACAAAGACAACGACAAAGATAACAACTCCTCCTCCTTTATCCAAAAAGCCCTTTCAAACCTCAAAATCTAATACTTTACCCCAAATCATCCACACAAAAACACCTACAATAAACCTTTTCTAATTCACGTCAATTTAAATATACATAAAACAACTAACAATCATGAAGTAACGAGTTCTTAGGGAAATCACTGTCCCATTCAGTCTTATTGACATTATCATAAACATCTCTGTGACTATCAATATAATTCACCGTAGGATATTCAGAAGGATCACAAGTAATACTACTAACATCATCATCAGGTTGATAAATCCTAACATAATCAACCTTCATCTCTGCTGGGAATACCATGGATTGCCAATCAATATAAGCCCAATTATTAGAAATCCCCAAATTCATAATAATAGTCATTGGTTCTTTAGATATCTGTCTCCATCCTATATTACCATTAGGACTTAATGAATATGAATACACAGTAAATGTAGGATTATCTCCAACGTACCAAGTACAATATCCATCATCATCATCATACATATACTCATAAGCATATTTTTGGAAATGATGTTCACCAGAACCTCTTTCATACCAAGTAGTATTTAACGTGGTAACTCCTGACACAGCTTGTTGGAAAGGACCTCCAGTATAAGTATTCATGGTGGTAACAGAAAAATTATACACTTCAACAAAATCATAATTAGGCATATACCAAATATCAAAAGGAGCAATTTGCATAGATTGAGAAACCACTCCGACTTTTAAATCAGAACTAACTTCCCCTTCTAACAAATCAATTTCTGGAGCTCCTCTACCTTTACCGGGACTAGGATGATCTTCTCCTTTACAAGTACATTTATTCAACTTTTGCCCTGGTAAATAAGAAATCCCATCAGGACTTGATTGATTATACGTGATTCCAGCATCACAAGAATCATAAGTATAAGGCCAAACACCATGAGTGGTCCCCATATAACCCGGTCTCCCTAAATTACCCATGGTCCATAAACCAGGCCATAAACCGGAAATGTTACCATAATTAGCTAATTGAGCCGAGATTTCAATCAATCCTTGAGTAAAACACATTTTATTCCAAGAGTGTAACATTCCTGATCTATAGAATAAATCATGATTCTTAAACGCGTCCATTCTAAAAATAGCCGTTCCATTAGCAGTAGTTACGGCATCAGGATCATACCATTCTAAATCCTGAGTAGCAGCATAATGGAAATCAGGAGCGTAAAAGAATTGATCATCCCCTTCATAGAAAGTTCTTCCTACAGCGTTAAATTCATCGGAAAAAGATAATTTCCAGGTTTCATCATTATGACGAACTTTACGGGATAATGCTTCTTGAGGAGTATCAGGATCAATTAAAGTAGTTCTAATTCCTGCCAATAATGGATATTTATAATTAGATAACATTTCATAAGATTCAGGAACATAATGTTCAGTAACCCCAGAGAAAGTTAATGCTGGAACCACAACAAATACAGCAATGGCGGCCAAAAAAATGGTAATAATCCCCATAAGACCCCCTAAACTCCTACGATCCAAACTCTTCATGTCGTATAAAAACCGATTCTTATCGTATTTAGCATCAGCAATAGGATCAGGATTATGTAAGTAATCATCAGGTTCTTTTTCATCGATATGCAAGGGGAACGAAGATGCAGGATAGCCACCAAAAGGAGAAAAATCAGCCGAACTAACAAATGGATTGGATGATTTGTTAGAAAACGACGAAGTATTTGTATGTTGAGAATGTCTTGAGTTTTGGTTCAAGAATTGGGACGATAATGACGTAGATGATACCACTCTCGACCCATTCATAGAAGGATATCTATCGTATTCTGAAGGAACATTGATATTATCAGAATCTCTACCACCATCATTCATTAACTGACTATTAATAAGGTTCAAATTGTGAGCACCTCCAACTCCAGCACCAACTCCAGCACCAGCACCAGCACCACTAGCACCAACTCCTCCTCCCGCCTGAGGATTAGGACTATGGGACTCCGTTTCCGACCCAGATTTACTGAGCAAGTTACTTGTAGTACCATTTTGTGAGTAATATCCAGCATATCCATTATAATTATTAAATGGCCGTCCATATTGGAACTGATCTTCATCCAGTTGTGATGACGATTGATGATTCGACACAAACGATTCACTACTTTGTTCATCAATAGGATTTATAAACGGATTTTCCGGTTCTTCGTCCCTGTCCCGACGACTATTATAGGTTAAATCACGCTGAGACATAGTTTAAGGAGTAAGTAATATACAAGTGATGTGTAACAAGTGATAAAAGAAGGATAAAAGGAACAACAACCACAAATATAAACGATCACAAATATATAAAAAAATGTAATAACTGTAACACAAATGTAACAACTGTAACACAAATGTAACTAATAAAAAACTTTTTTACTTTCGTCACTTAAAAGAAACTGGAATAACAACAAAAAGAAGATTTTTCTCAGGCTGAGATTTTGGAGATTTTTCTCAGTTTTTTCTGCTTGTAGGCGGTGCGCGTCGAGGCAGTGGACAGGGTTTTTGCAGGGCATGGTGGTATGGGATGGTGGTGATAGAGGCTTAGGTTAATAGGTGTGGAGGTACTTGTGGTTTAGAAGTTGCTTTATAGTATTAGGAAGGTTTAGGAGAGGTTTAGGGATGTTTATGAAGGTGTTTTGGGTTTAGCGTATGAGGGGTGAAATGAGCCCTGAGTGGTACCTGAGATATAATTAGAAACGGAGAGCACGTGCAAGTCACACTATAATCACGCCAAATGGCACGTGCAAGTCACGCGACAACCAGCGCTTATCCCTATCATCATTTATTCCATTATCTATATTATCTATTACACTACAACACTACAACACTACAACACTACAACACTATCACTGCTATTCTCATGTCAGATGATAACTTCCTATCGCGGGTGTTTGGACTCCATTCCGTCTATAATCGGCTCCATGACAATTATCAGTACTACGATGATGACCATCAATCGATTAATCTTATGAACTTGTCTACACAAAGACAGAACTTGTTAGATTCTGAGGATGAGAGTAGTGAGAGTGAGGGATCAGGAAGTGGGAGATCAGGAAGTGGGAGATCAGGAAGTGGGAGCTTAGGTCGGGGGAGCTTTGTTTCTGGCACTGCCTTGGCCGGCCCTAGAACTTCTGGCCCTAGAACTTCTGGCCCTAGAACTTCTACCTTGGGACCTGCCCCCACCCCCACTCCCACCACCAACTTCAACCCAAAGGAAACTCCTCTCTATAAACCTCCCAGACTGAAATTTCATATCCCTCCTAAAGAAAGAGCCCTTTATCTTTGGGCCAATATTACTAACATGGACGAATTCCTCACTGATATCTACCATTACTACCGAGGAAAAGGCCTTAAGAATATCTTATTGTCTCGAATAGTCGATTTGCTAGTGTTTATGTTTATTCTATGGTTTTCTATATTTCTTAAATGGGGGGTCAATTATTCTGCTTTTAATGATTATAATCCCAATTATGGACTTAAACTCACATTATCAGATTTAATAATTCCTCATTATTATTGGAATAATGTTCCATTTTCCATGAAACTCTTTTTAATGGGGTTTATCATTTATATTGGTCTTAGATTAGTCCAATTATATTTCGATTATAAGTATAAACTTAAAGAAATCCAAAACTTTTATCATCAATTGATTCATATTAGTGATGATGATGAATTAATGACTATAAGTTGGTTTAAAATCATTGAAAAAATCTTACTTTTAAAAGATTATAATAGTTTGACTTCTTCCAATAATAAAATCAATGATTTGAATTCTAAAATTCGTTTAAATGCTCATGATATTGCTAATAGAATCATGAGAAAAGAAAATTATTTAATTGCTTTAATTAATAAGGATATTTTGGATTTATCTATAAATCTTGGTCCTATTACTTTAAATAATTCTACGGTATTAACTCGAACTTTAGAATGGAATTTAAAATTATGTATTTTTAATTTCATCTTTAATACTGCTGGTCAAATTAATCCTAATATCCTTAAGGATTTTAATCGGAATCAATTATCAATGGATTTAAATAAACGGTTTAAAATGGCTGCTATTATTAATTTAATCTTATGTCCTTTTATCGTGACTTATTTTGTTTTATTATATTTTTTCAAATATTTTAATGAGTATCGAATTAATCCGTCATCTTTAATTAATCTTCGTCAATTTACTCCTTATGCTCAATGGAAATTAAGAGAATTTAATGAATTACCTCATTTCTTTCATAAACGGTTAAAGTTATCCGTTAATCCTTCCAATACTTATATTAATCAATTTCCTTCCAATTTTTTAATCATTAATTCATTATATTTAATCAATTTCATTTCTGGGTCTATTACTGCTATTCTTGTAGTATTTGGTTTACTTTTAGAAGATGAAGATCATAGTTTTTGGTCTTTTGAATTAACCGAGAATAAATCTACATTATTTTATATTAGTATTTTTGGTACTTTATTTGCTATAACTTCTAATTCAAGTCAAGAAAATTCCGTGGATTCTTCAAATTCTTTTTATTATGATCCTGAAGCTTCTTTAAGATATGTGGCTCAATTCACTCATTATCTTCCTTCAAGTTGGAATGGTAAACTTCATACTCAAGAAGTTAAAAATCAATATTGTCAATTCTTTAATTTAAGAATAATTGTTATAATTAATGAAATCTTAAGTTTAATATTCACTCCATTTTTATTATGGTTTAAAATTTCCAATATGTCAAGTTCTATAATTGATTTTTTCCGAGATTATTCTATTCATATTGATGGTTTAGGTTATATTTGTTATTTTTCCATGTTTAATTTTGAAGAAAAAGATAAAAATATGATGATTGGTCTTAATAAGCCAAGATCAAAATCAAAATCTAAATCAAAATCAAAATCTAAAAAACTTAAAACATCTACCCCTTCTCCAAGTTCATCTGAAGATTCTGATAATGAATTTAATCACTATCAAGATGATAAAATGATCAAATCTTACATGTACTTCTTAGAGAGTTATCAACCCGAGAAAAGAAATGGTTATCCTGTAAATAATAATAATAACAACAACAACAACAACAACAACAACAACAACAACAACAACAACAACAACAACAACAACAACAACAACAACAACAACAACAATAATGGTGCTGCTAATGGATATGCTAATGGTAGTATCACTTCAAGACCTTCAGCTGCAAAACCAAGGCCTGGACCTTCAACTTTGGATCAATCAATAGATCCTTCAAACTCATTATATCAAGACGATTCTGCATACAACATCAACTATAAGCTAAACGATTCTAATGAAGATCTTACAAACGATAAAATGGGAAAGTCGGGGGTTTTGGGAATGTTGAACCAATTCTATAAGCAAGATATAAAGTAGAGTAGAGAGAGTATTTATCTATATATATTTATATATTCAAGATACACCTTATGAACCGCGCACGCCCCTTCGCGATGAGAAGACATATACCAATTTTTTTTTTCATTATACATTATCATTTGATATCTCAGTATGGCCGGGTCACAATTAAAGAAATTAAAAGCCGATCTTAAGGCCAATGGAATGATTGGTCAGACAAATGTAAAGAAGAAGAATAAGAAGTCAAAAACTCCCGCTGATACAAGAAGAGATGACAAAAAAGAAGTTTTGGATGGAATCAGAAATAAGTATAATATATTTGATTCTAGAATCAATAGAGTTAAAAGAGATGTTACTACTATACAAAATGGACATTTTGTTAAATTAGGAGATGAAGATGTTAAAAACCCAAGCAAAAGTAATTCCTATTTAAACAAAAACTTAAAGTTACAGTATGATATGAATAAGCGCCAGAAAGGAAGAAATGGTAGAATTATTGATAAACGGTTTGGTGAAAATAATAATCATTTAAGTAATGAAGAGAAGATGTTGGAAAGATTCACCCGAGAAAGAGAAAGTCAGAATAGAAAGAATAAGTTCTCTTTAGATAGTGATAATGAGTATGAAGATGAAGATGAAGATGGATTCCAATTGACTCATTCCGGTAAAGCATTAGCATCAGAGTCAGAAGGAGATGAAGATGAAGATGAGGTAGAAGATACAGGACCTAAATATGTTGATGAAGATAGTATTCCAAAGAAGAAGACAAAAAAGGAAGTCATGCAAGAAATCATTAACAAATCTAAATTCCATAAGCATGAAAGACAAAAGTTATTTAATAAAACTCAAGATGACATTAATGATTTGGATGATGATTTTCAAGATATTATGAAAGAGATCCAAACTGCTCCTAATATGGCACGACCACAATTTTCTAATAAGACAGAAGAAGAAAAGAATTATGATACTAAAGTCAGAGAATTGGTTTATGATAAAAGATCAGCACCTGCTGATAGAACCAAGACAGAAGAAGAGATTAAAAGAGAGTATGAAGAAAGAATGCAAAAGTTGGAAAATGATAGGTTACGTCGTATGGAAGGTGATAGGGATGCAGAAGGAGATGATTTAGATGATTTTTGGGAAGAATCTGATAGTGAGCAATCTGATAGTGAGCAGGAAGGAGGTGATAGAGATGAAGAAGAAGAAGAAGTAGAAGAAGAAAAACCAGGATCTGTGACAATGCCAGTGGATTTGGAACAATTTACACATGCTCCAAACAAGGTTGATTATGTCAATAACATCATTAAAACATATAAGCCTCATTTGGCAGCTGGGAATAAAGAGAAAATGGATAAGTTTGTCGGGATACTTTTCAAATATATTATCACATCAGAAAGTGACGAAAAAGATGCATTAATCAAAATATTAAAACTATTGAGTGAAAGTTATAATCAACAATTGGTTGAAGTGATTAGACAAGAAATGGAAGAAATTCAACAAAGAATAACCAATAAAGCATTAACATCATCAGATTTAATATACTTTAATTTAACAGGAATGATCTTTTCTACATCGGATAAGTATCATTTGGTAGTAATACCTAATTTAATATTAATGAATGAAATATTAAATAATTTCATTTATCAAGATTTAAATCAAAATCAAGATATAAAACTCGTGGGACAAGCAATATTCATTATGGATACCTTATTAAACTACCAACGATTAAGTAAACGGTTTATTCCTGAAGTATTAAACACCATATTGAAAGCATTACATTTGTTAAATCCTCAACACGAGTTTAAATTAAACATTAAACATGGACAACCTAAAGGAATTAAACCCATATCCATCACCAAATTAGGTAGTGATGATGATGATGATAAAATCGATCTTGTAAATAAATTATATGTCATCATTGACAGATTGACCAATATTTATAAAGATTATAGTATAATGGGAGTATTCTATAATCAAGTAATGGGAATCATGCAACAATTTAATGATATTGGAGACGACAAATTTAGACAACAATTAATTGAAAAACTTGATAAAATCATCACCAATATCAATAGATCATTACAACCACTTGAATTACAACATCACAGGAAAATTGCTATTCCTACATATCAACCCAAATTTGAAGAAAACTTTAATCCTGATAAGAAATCATATGATTTGGATGTTGAAAGACAAGAAATTAATAAGATTAAACTGGAACTTAAAAAGGAAAAGAAAGCTGCAGTTAAAGAGATTAGAAGAGAAAATAAATTTGAAGCTAATGAAAGAATTCAAGAAAAGACTAAAATGTATGCTGATTATCATAAGAAGATGGCAGATATTGTTAATTCCATCTCTACAGTAGAAGGACAAGAAAGAAATCAATATGAAAAGGAAAAGAGACAAAGAAGGGAGAGGTGAAGTGGGAGTAGGAGTAGTAGAAGTGGAGTAGGAGTAGTAGAAGTGGAGTAGGAGTAGTAGAAGTGAAGTAGAAGTGAAGCAGAAACAATATACAACAAGTGAAACAACACATTTTCAGCAATATTACAATTGATATTCAATATGTAGAATAATGGTATACACATATATTATGTAATGACATAAAAAGTCAAACAAAACAAGAAAAAAAATATTATTCTTTAATAAAACAAGGAGTACGAAGTAAACGCAGAAGCTGTTTGACTTAAGTAGGAGGTGTTTGACTTAGGCCATTGACCTAAGCCATTGACCTAAACTTAAGCTTGAGCCATTGACCTAAGCCATTGACCTAGACTTAAGCTTGAGCCATGGTTGGAACACCAACTCTTGGAGCAGGTTTGGAAGAAGTACCAAATAAACCACCTTTAGCCACAGAAATTACAGAAAATACTCCAGAAGCTAAAAAGATGAAAAAACTAAAGTAAAGGAAAGCAGTAGAAGCTTGAGCTTTTCTACAACGATCACCAGAACCTTGAGTCACAGCATTATCATCAAGATAACTTTGATTACTACAAGAATGAACATCAATGGCAGCAGCAATAGCAGTGGCAGCAGCAAAGGTAAACACAAGGTTTAAAAAGTCAAAAGTAGCCAAAATCACCGGCCAAGCAAATGCAGCAATAAAGTAAGCAAATACTCCATAAATTGATGATGTTAAAAGAGCAAATGCAGCAGCAAATACCCCAAAATTGACTTGAGGATTGTTATCACCAGCGCTGGCGGCTAAAGATCCGGTTAATCCTAATGCAATAACCAAAAACACAAAGTTGACTCCTCTTAAGATAACGTCTCCAATTGCTAACATTATAAACAGATGTATAGGATTTTCTTTTTTAAGGGTTTTTTATTGTAAAGGTTTCAAAAAGAAGATATAAAAGATATATATAAAAAAAAAAAAAAATTTTCCTTAGTAATTTTCAGGAGTTTATTAACTTTGTTTGTCATCAGGCCCATGCAGGACCTCGGGGATGTTTTTGTTATGTCTCGCACCGAAATAGGAAAGGCTAATTTCAAGCTCTACCAAATGAGATGGAATTGGGACTAAATAGGAAGGTAGGTTAAGGAAGTGCGTTACGTCACATGAGACGAGGAGGGAGGGAGGAGGAGGGAGGGACGGGGTGGTAGTAGAGCCGGTGCTAGAGCCGGTGCTAGAGCTAGGGCGAGGGGGTACCACCTACCGTGGTACTATTTCAGTTCGCACTAGTGGACAATCCAAGTGACCTGGTCAGCCATGCAGCAATGATTCTGTGCTGGTTTATATGCAGAAGAGCAATGTCGTATAGTAGACCCAGGCTCTGAACTGGGGGAGGGGGGAGAAGAGAAGGGAGTAGGGAGTAGGGAGAAGAGAAGAGAAGAGAAGAGAAGGGACGATTGAGATTGTGATAGCTTGACTTTTATGTTTGTGTACGTTTGAGTTTTGTTGTTTGTGTACTTTGTGTACTTTGTGTACATTTGTACTTTCTATATTTGTGCACTTCCTTTATTTGTGCACTTTTTCTATTTATGCACATCGTTTATAGTGAATGAGACATTTCATATTATTATCATTACACTATACAGTAATAGTGATAGACCATGATGACATTTATAGAGTATCATGATATTGGAGTATGGTGACACCATTACAACACCATTGCAACACCATACATACAGGCATTTATTTTCAATCTCCTTTTTTACTTACCCTTCCCTTCTCCCCCACACATAATCCTTCACCCTCTCATCAACACAAACATCCACCGCCATCTCATTATCTCTACTAACAATCCCATCATCAGCCCCCAATTCCATTAACTTCTTGGCCACATCTCCATTACCTTCTGCCACCGCATGATGTAATGCACTCCATCCACTATTATCAGTAGCATTTATGGCCACATTATTGCCACAAAGAAGTTCCACTACTGAAACCATCCCATTAGATGCTGCTCTATGAAGTGGTGTATATCCATTTCTGTCCTTAACTCCTCCTTTACAATTATACTCTCCAATAAGCTTTTTAATTACCTCCATATTGCCTTTACTTATAGCCAAATGGAGCCCCGTAGTCCCTTGTCCTGTCTTAAGGTTGATATCTGGCGTAGGATCTAAACTCATTAACACATCAAGTGCTTCCACATTTCCAATAGAACACACTATATGAACTGGTGTCCATCCACTATTATCCACCAATTCATCAATATCCACATTTCTTTTACCCGCTAATACTTTAATCATGTCTAAGCTATTTATAGAACATGCCCAATGAAGAGGATATCGTCCATCTTCATCTTGTAATAGATTGAGTTGAGGAGTTTCGTTGATAAGTTGAGTTACGATTCCTAAGTTGTTTTCTTTAACGCTATTGTGGATTAAAAATTTGTCTGTCATTGTAGGGATGAGAGAGGAGAGAAAATGGAAATTACAAAAACCACAAACACAGAAGTCCACAAACATAGAAGTCCACAAACACAAAAGTCCACAAACACAAAAGTCCACAAACATAGAAGTCCACAAACACAAAAGTCCACAAACACAAAAGTCCACAAACATAGAAGTCCACAAACACAAAAGTCCACAAACACAAAAGTCCACAAACACAAAAGTCCACAAACACAAATACTACATCGATCAATTCCTATATTACATTACTCGTTTTATTTACTTCTCTTCTCTGCTGGTATCAGACTCATCAGAGTCACTGGGCGGCGAAGTGAAAAATGGCGTGGCAATTACTGTCATTTCGTGAGCATTATCGGAACTGGTACCAATTCCCGTACCAATGCCGGTACCAATAATGCCGGTACCAATAATGCCGGTACCAATTCCCGTACCAATGCCGGTATCAACTCCAGTGCCAACTCCAGTGCCACCAGTGGCACTACTCACTATCCCATGCTCTACATTCTCCTCTTCCCTTCCTTCTTTCCTCTCTTCATCCTGTAACGTCTCCAAGTACATTTCATAGTCTGTCTTGGTATTATCCCCCGGAGAATCCATTGGTTCATCATAAGGAATAGGTCCAATATCAGGATTCCCAGTTTCAATCATAGTATCATTATTGTTAGAACTACTGGATAAATTGTTCTTATCAGAAGAACCTGTAGCTGTAGGGGAATTTTCTGTACTATCTTCATCACCATACTTAATTTTGGTTGATTTAAATCGAGTGGATTCTCGAGGATTCTTACAAACTTTATACATATAATCCACTTCTTCTAATTTCAATCCTTTTGTTTCATAAACCACAAAATAAACAAATATTGTTCCTATCAAGTTACAACCACCCCAAATAAAGAATACTTTGTTCCCCAAAGCAGCCGTATGTTGACCCGTATTAATCAAATATGGTGTAATATAAGCACAAATAAAATTAATCAACCAATTTGTGGAAGCAGCCACAGAAATGGCTTTTTGTCTAATACTTATCCCATATAAATCAGAAGTTAAAGCCCAAGCACATCCACCCCATGAAGAAGCATAGAAGGAAATAAATACACAGGCAAATGAAATGGATAATTTAGATGATATCACTGTGGTAGCATTACTAGCACCAACTATACCAATAATAAGATTAGATATTGTCATTCCAACTCCTCCACATAACAATAATTTTCTTCTTCCAATGACTTCAATCAATAAAATCCCTGGAATGGTAAATATGGTATTAACAGCATAAGTAATAAATGACATCAAAAAATAATCACTAATACTAGTACTAGAAAAGAAATTCACTCCATAATAAAAGATAAAATTAATCCCAGAACATTGTTGGAAAAATTGAACTCCCATTCCTGTTAACATTCTTAATGGTTGTTTATTTCTACCACCACCATTTCTAAAACAATCAATTAAGTTGGTTTTCCCAAATGACATTTCATAATCATAACTAGCTTTAATCTCTACTAATTCTTCTATCAAATCAGGATCATCTTTTTCTATTCTTCGTAATTTTGATAATGACAGTAATGCTTTATCTAATTCATTCTTTTGTACAAAGAATCGAGGTGATTCTGGTAAAAATACCATACCACTATAAAGAATAATTGCCCATAGAAATTGAAATCCTATTGGGACTCTATATGAACCACTATTGGTCATTCTTCTTGTCCCTTGACATATAGCACTGGCTATTAAAAACCCCCAAGTAATGGCCCATTGATATAAATAAACCACAGATCCTCTGACCCATTTAGGCGATGCCTCAGCTTGATAAAGTGGTACTATAGCCGATAGTATTCCTACCGAAATCCCAGAAACAAACCTTCCCACACACAATAATGCATTATTATAAGCAGCCACTTGTAAAATATTCCCGATATTAAACACAATCCCTGAACTGATGATAATAGAAAGTCGTCTTCCATAAGTATCTGATAAAAATGGAGCCATTAAAGCTCCTATAAATGTCCCCAAAGATAATATAGCCGTTATTAAAGATCTTTCATGTACAGAAAAATCAGTTCCATTCCCGGGGAAATGACTTGTAACATAATTCATTTCCAATATATCGTTAACTAATCCAGTGTCATAACCATATAAGAAACCACCGACAGCGGCTACTAAACCCACCACAAATGCCGCCGTTGAAGAGGATTTTTTTCGTATTTTTTGATAATATTCTTCTTGGATATTGTTATCGTAAAACAAATTGTCCACATAATCATAAGCTTTCTTTAGTGTCATGGAGGAAAGTGAAGTGAAGTGTAAAGCTTTAAAATGATAAAATGGAAAAATATGTAATAAATAATATGTGATAAAGAATATGTGATAAATCTATTTCTTTTGTAATTTTTTCTCTTTTCTCTTTCTTCTCTTTCTTCTATTTCTCTCTTTTGTTCTCTTCTCTTCTCTTCTCCTCAGTGCGCATTTTGTCACCACTTTTACCCATTTCTGATACATCTTTTGAGTTTCACAATGTCATCTACTCCTCAGTTACGGCCTCGTAAGGTGGTAACACCCGAAACTGTGGTACTGAAGGAACAAAGTCCTCCCAATAGTTCACGTGGACAAGGAGTTTTTAGTATTTTAGGAGCTTTAATCAATAACTTTGTCAACTTTGTTAACCAAGATGGTAGTAGTGTTAACACTAGTTTAAGTATGGTGATTAATTCTATTAATCATTGGATCTTATTGATGGTGTTTTTCATCATTTCCATCTACAAAAATTATTTATATATGTATCGTCGGATTCGGATGAGGATTCTTAATTTGGCGTATTATCCTAATAATTCACCTCAAATCATTAGAGATGATGTTAATAAATTGGCCAAGATACCTAAACGGGTCTCATGTTTATTAAATTTGAAAGATGAAGATGAAGAAAATGGAGGAATCGATGGTCTTATTAATGATATTATTGAATTGGTAGCATGGTCGATTAGTGCAGGGATAGTGGAATTGAATATCTATGAAATTAATGGCATTATGAATAATTATCATCAAGAATTAAATTATTATATTAATAAGAATTTAAAGCATTATTTTGGTACGGAATATATTCCTAATACATCGATTAAGATTCCTCATTTTAATAAAATCTTAATTAATGATCCTGAGAAATCTATTGATTTATCAGTGAATTTATTATCTAAAATTGATGGTAAACCTACCATAGTAGAATTAACTAAAACCATGTGTGAATTGGCTATTAATAAAGAACTTAAAGTTAAAGATATAACAATTGATTTAATTAATGAAGAATTGATTGAATTAGTGGGTATTGAACCTGATTTATTGATTGTATTTAATCCTTCATTGGATTTACAAGATTATCCTCCTTGGCATATACGATTAACTGAATTGTACTGGGAACCAGATAATAGAAATGTTAGTTATGCAGTTTTCATTAGGGCTTTACAAAATTATGCAAGGAGTAAGGTAAATATGGGGAGATAGAGTAATCTATTGAGTGTTGTAATTTGCTAACATAGTGCATTGGATGAGAAGGAAGTTATTTATTAAGGGTTGAAGAGGTTGGTAGAGTAGATTGAGGTGGTAGATAACAAGCTAATAACCTAACAAGCTAACAAGCTAACAAGCTAACAAGCTAACAAGCTATTTAACAAGCTAATAACAAGCTATTAAGCTAACAAACTACCTAACTACCTAACAAACTACCTAACTACCTAACAAAACAACTTAATAAACTACTCAATAATTTAGTTAATAATTTATTTAATCTAATACAGTTATACCATAATAGATGAAAATTGTTAATGAAAAATAGTGAAAAATTATCTTATCACTAAAAGGGGTTATATGCAGGTCACTTACCTCAGTAGATTAACTCCCTATTAAAAATGATCAAAACAAGATGAATTTTTTTTGAAAGTTCGATGATTTGTATAGGTTTATTACTATATTCTAACATGAAATTATCACTTCATTTAAATGACTTTGCAATAAATAAAATTGAATTTAAAAATATTGATTTTTGATGGATGCGGTACACACACTACCCAATAATAAAAGTGTTTTTTAACGATCTAAAAAACGATTATGTCGGAAGAGATTAAGAATTTGTGATTGTAATTTGATTGTGTTTTGATTGTGATTGTGGTTGTCTTCTAATTGTGACTGTATTCTCTTCTCTTTGTACCTCTCCCCTTCTCCCACTTCCCTTCCCTTCATCTCCCTTCATCTCCCTCTTCTCCCTTCATCTCCCTCTCCCCTTCTCCCTCTTCTCCCTCTCCCTCTCTTCCTCCTCGTTTACTACGCGTAATTACACAAACTTTCCAAGGCGAAATTTCATTCGCTCGATTCTCGATTTCTCACACTCCCTTAAAAACAACAAAAATTTTCAACTTAGGTGTTCTTTTTCTATATCTTTTATCACCAAATCATTTAATTAATTACTGGTTATCATTATCTTAATTGTCTGATAATAAATAAACCACAGGATTTAATTGATTGATTAAACAGACACGACCTTTTTGTTTTTGTTGTTGTTTATTTTTTTTTAAAAAAAAACTTTGCCTTTATAATTGAAGTAGCAACAGATCACACACACACACAGTTTTTTAGTAATGGGATTATCAATTTCAAAGTTATTCAATGGCCTTTTCGGCAATAAAGAAATGAGAATTTTAATGGTAGGATTAGATGCCGCCGGTAAAACTACTATATTATATAAATTGAAATTGGGAGAAATTGTTACCACCATTCCAACCATTGGATTTAATGTTGAAACCGTGGAGTACAAAAACATTTCTTTTACTGTATGGGATGTTGGTGGACAAGATAAAATCAGACCATTATGGAGATATTATTTCCAAAACACTCAAGGGATTATTTTCGTCATTGATTCTAATGACAGAGATAGAATTGCTGAAGCCAGAGAAGAATTACAACAAATGTTAAATGAAGATGAATTAAGAGATGCATTATTATTAGTGTTTGCTAATAAACAAGATTTACCTAATGCTATGAATGCTGCTGAAATAACCGAAAAGTTAGGTTTACATTCCATTAGACAAAGACCTTGGTATATTCAATCCACTTGTGCTACTACTGGTGATGGGTTATATGAAGGGTTAGAATGGTTATCTACCAACTTGAAGAATTCTTCTTGAGGAGGGTGTTTTTGCTCTTTAATTGACTATGTGATTGGGGTTGGTCAACCTCCCCTTTCTCTTGATTATGGTCTAATGTTTCTTTGTTTAGATATATTGTAAAAGGAGAAGAGATTTATATATATCTAGTTATATATATATTTAATTAATTACTTCCATAGTTTGAAAGTGTAGTTGCCTAATCAGTTTATCAGTCTCTAATCAGTTGTGGTTGTCTCTTGCTTTACTCCTATTTTTCGGTTCCTAGGGCTGGAGCCCTCAACATCGGCCCTACCCCGTGACCTCTTTTCCCTCACTCCCGGCTTTTTGTGTTACCTCACCTTTTTTTTAATGAGAAGATTTTTTTTTCACTCTGAATTTTTATACAACTTTATTCATTGAAAATGGTATGTAAGATAGGAGAGAATAATAGAAGTAAAGTGGATGAAGGGAAGAGATGTATATTAATAGAAGGAGGAAGAAACAAGAATAATAAGGAGAATAATAAGGAGAAGAAAAAGGAAAGAAGAAGAAAGGAGAAGAAAGGAGAAGAAAGAAGATTCAATATTCCACAGTATCAAGATGACATATAATATTTCCACCTTCAACCTTCAACCTTCAACCTTCAACCTTCATGTTTCATCACATTCACTTCCACTTCAGCTTCATCACAAACACAAAACCCATTTACTAACATTCTTTAGGCTGGATTAAGAGTTTATGAATTACGTACCAAATCTAAGGATGACTTGGAAAAACAATTAGTTGAATTAAAGCAAGAATTAGCTTCCTTAAAAGTTCAAAAATTACAAAGACCATCATTACCAAGAATCCACACTGTTAGAAAAAACATCGCTAAAGTCTTAACTGTTATCAACTTGAACCAAAGAGATAATGTTAGAGCTTTCTACCAAGGTAAAAAATACATGCCAAAAGATTTAAGACAAAAGAAAACTAGAGCTTTAAGAAGAAAGTTAACTAAATATGAAGCTACTAGAACTACTGATAAAGCTAGAAAACAAAGAATTGCTTTCCCATCCAGAAAATTTGCTATCAAGGCTTAAATTTATGGTAACAATGAATTAAAATAATCTTTTTTTTTATAAAAAAATTAATATATCAAATTGTATATATATACATACACTTGTATACATACATATCTTGGAGAAGTTTTTCTCTTTTATTACCGTTTATGGTTATTCTCTTATTTTTAATCAAGTTCCATTTTCCCACTCTTCTTTTCCCTTTTGAAATTTTCAATCTTGGTTTTTAATTCTATATCATCAAGAACATCTTCTAATTTCAATGGAACTCTATTAAATGGATCAGTAGGATCACTCAATAAATGAGCTTTAATGGTAGATCTATCCATACTCATTCTACTTCCAGGTAAAATCACAGGATCTTCCATTAACGTAAACATTAAAGGATCTAAGAATTCATCAGGAATTTCTCCCAATTCAAGTTCTTCATTTTCATCTTCTATTCTGGTGGTTTCAGCTTTTTCAGCAAATTCAACCAAAGTTTTAATCATTCTAGGATCGGATAATGTTTTAGTGGTTAAAATCTTTTCTGCTTTATAAAACCATTTAATATTAAATGATCTTCCATCTTTAGAAACCGCTTTAACAAATTTATTTTGTTTACTTAAATTATGATAAATTTCACATAAATCTTGTAATGTAGCTCTTGGATTAAAATCATATTTGGTTGGATCTTCAACTTTTAAATTAGAACATTTAGGTCCTACCATAGTGGCTAAATTATAATCCAACATTCCTGCTAATCTATCAACTAATTCTGGTAACACAAACCCTTGAGGAACTTCTTTAGTAAATAATTTAAATAATTCCATGGTTTTATTGGATAATCCCATATAACTTTTAGCTTTCCTTTCACTACTTTCTAAATTCTTTATAATTTCATCATTATTACCATATTCTTCTTCATTAGGTTCTTGTCCTGATTGACGTTTCTTTAATTCTTGTTGATAATTATGAATAGCATTTAATTCATTAAAAGTTTCATCCAATAAATAAGTAGTATCATTTAACATTCTAGCAATAAATCGAATAAAGAAATCAACATTATCCACGGAATATTTGGTTAATTGATTTCTATAAACCTCATTTTTCCATAATTCTTCTAATATTACCGAAATATAATATCTACTATTAAATTTATCATAAAATTGAGATGATGCTCCTGTCTTTTCAACCATGACATATAAATCCAATAAGGAATATAAGATATTATTAATGACAATTTCATTGGAATTAAAAATAGTTGATAAAAATCCTGGACTTCCATCAGTTAATGGTAATGATCCAATAAATAAAATTTCTATAATATTAGATTTCATATGAGGGTTTCCCAATACTTCTGGACATCTGACTAAAATAATGGAAAATTCAATAAATAACAGTAATTTATCGAAATTATTAACTAAAGGTGAACCTCTAAAATTGGTGGTAAATTTACAATAATTAATGATTCCTTCAAGGTAATATTCTGGATAAAATTTCCAAGGCATAGGACATTTTGTTCTTAAGAAATCTTGATCATCTAATTCACTAACTTTACTAACTTGGAAAATAGGTATAGACAACTTTTTCTTGGGATGTTGTTTAGTAGGATCAACAACTCGAGTTATGAATATAGTGGCCCCAATTATAAAATCAAAGATTTCTAATTGTAAATTTCTGTAACTAAAAATGGCTTGAATTGAATGTTTTTGACTTTTTAATAATGCCATTTGTTCATGTAATTTAGGTAATTGAGATTTAAAATAATTTAACATCATTGGATTTGTTCCTGGAGGTAATTGATTATTTTCAATCATACTTAATCTATCCTTTAATTGTTTAATTTGATTTTTTAAACGATCATGTCTAACATAAATTCCTCCAATACCATAATGTAAATAAGTCATGGTTAAATAAAAACAATCGGAAATGAAATTAGTTGACAGATCTAAATCTTGATCATTATAATAATCAACAGAATCTTGAATTGAAGAGTTGATTCTGGTTTCATCTTTGAAATCAAGTAATCTATTTTTACCAATATAATCAATATCAATCTTATCAATCTTTGAAAAAAGAGGATAATCCATAAATGGTAAACTTAATCTAATTAAAATCAAGGAAATATTAAACATAATACCATCACTAGCCAATTTCGAAGTATCAGCGTGACTTCCTCTTCTTAAATGACTAATATTAATTAATTTAGCAAACCATTGTAATAAACTTTCTCTAGTTTCACCAGAACCTCTAATCAATTTATCAACAATGAAAAATAATCTATCAGCCACAACCTTATATTCATTTTGTAAGGATTCATAAGTAGAATTGATTTGAACTGATGACATGTTATTAACATTAGTACCAAAATAGTAATTACTCACTTGATCTACCAAAGGAGATAATCTTAATAAAGGACCTAATAAAGTTTTATGTTCATAATCTAAACCATCTTCAGGATTAGGAGGTTGAAATCCATTGACTTGAGAAAATATAGCTGCCACCGGTTTTATAGACACAAAGGTTTCAAATGTAGCTAAATATTTTGAATAAGAAGTATCATTCAAATTGAATCGATAAAGTTGACTACTAATAGTAGGCATAAAAAGATTCAATAAATCCAATAATCCCTCTTGTTCTATACTTTTGTGAATGATATCAATCAAGAAAGTAGTCATAGAACCATGATTGGTAATAAATAAATCAATGGCTAAAGGTAAATCATTATTAATAAACATATCACTAATTTGGAAACAAATAAAACCAAAAGAACAGCTGAAATTAATGAAAGAATTAATGATTTCAATCTTTTTAGCGTATAAATCATCTTTTTTGGATAAAATCCGTTTCAATTGAAATGATTTACTATAAATATGAAACAAATAATCAATGGAAGATTGGAATTGGGTTGGTACACCAATCTCTGATAATACTTCCATAAACACTGATTCCACATCATTTTCATTAATTAATCTTCCATCATTAGACATTTCATTATGTAGGGATTCCACATATACCAATTGATTTGTCAGTTTTTGAGGATCCAAAGTGACATGAAATACGTCTTTTAGTTCCAGAACTAACCATTTAGCCAACAGTTGTTCAGGATTAAGGGTAGGGGTTTGTTTTGGTTTTAGTTCTGGTTTCAGCTTCAGTTCTGGTGTCAGCTTCAGTTCTGGTGTCAGCTTCATTTCTGGTGTCAGAACCCCTTCAGAACGCCTCAGATCTGAATTCTTTGCCATTTTTGTTGGTGGTTTATCAGCAATCTTAGAAGATTGATCTGATGGCAAACCAGAATCACCAGAAGAACTCCGATCTAAACACATCAGATTCTTAGATCCTTCAGATCTAGAAGGTTCTGTAGGTTTAGGAGACTCAGAAGATCTTTCAGTGACATTAGAAGCACTAGAACCCTGAGAACTAGAGCCCAAAGCGGCTAATCTAGCTAAGCGCTTAGCACGAATCTAGAAGTTAGTAAAGGACAAGGAAAGGAGAAAAGAAGACAATCACAATCACACCACAAAACACACCACAAACACAATCAATCCACAAACACAGTCACAGTCACAATCACAATCACAAAACCATTCCAATGTCTTCCCCTTTAACAAATACATACATCGTCAGAACTCATAATTAGAGAAAGAAACTTTAGTGCGATTTGGAATTATATGAGATATATCTCCACAACACAGTAACAAAGAGTGAGATAAACATAGTACAAAGTCAGGTCTATATATATATATGATAAAGGTTATATGATACAGCACATATGAGAAACGAAAACAATATTCCACAAAGTGTGAAATTGGCATTGGAAAAGCAAAGAGAACGAATATTTTTGTTGAAATTAGACAATGATCTTGTGAGATATATTGAAGGATTAAGTGAAAATCAAGGAGAAGAAAGAGAAAATCACAAAGAAAAGTTTGTTATAGAATCCCATAGACTTATAAATCTGTATTTCCGACTTTTAGGGCATCAAATGTGTCAGTATTATCAACTCCAGCACTGGAATCGAACCGACGATATAGTAGTTAGTGGGAATGATATTGATTATAGAAGGATGTATGAGGGGATGAAAACGGGGGAGTTTATGACGGTAAAGGAGTATTTAAAGGGGGAGAAGGAGAAAAAGGAGAAAAAGGAGAAGGTAAAAGTGAAGCCACGAGTGTTGAAGAGAGAAGAGAGGGAAGAAAGACAACAGAAACAACAGAAAGAAATAGAAGAAAAAGAAATATCACAAAATTGCATAGAAACAGAAAGAATTAGTAAAGAAGAGTATTATATGAAGATACGAGAGAAGATATTTGAGGAGGGAGTGGGAGGAGAAGATGGAGATGGAGAAGATGGAGATGGAGAAGAGGGAGATGGAGAAGAGGGAGAAGATGAAGAGGGAGAAGATGAAGAGGGAGAAGATGAAGATGAAGATGAAGATGAAGATTACAATAACAACAATTACAACAATCACAACTCCTTCAATCAAAACTCCTTCAATCAAAACTCCTTCACCCCGTCCAACAATCAATATCCATTTCCACTTCCTTATCCTCATATGCCAGGTCACGTGCCACAATACCCCATATTCACTCCCATTCCTGGTCCTATTCCCCCTTTCTCCAACCACCCCATGCCCTCCCAATCTCCCCCAAAAACTATACTAAACCCTTACATAATCATGCCTGGTGATAAAAAGAATAAAAAACCTCCTTCCTGACGTCATTGTCTCTGTATAGATTGAATATTAATGAAATCTATTTTTATTTCTCGTTTCTATTTTTCACTCATTTCTCGTTTCTCATTTCCGTTTCTCATTTCCATTTCCATTTCTCATTTGATTTCCTTCCACTTCTTTCTTCCACCTCCCCATTCACTATGTCAAATAACCCCCATGAAGACGATTTAGTCCCAGAAACCGTCGAAGGTTACACCGTCGGTGAAAAAAAAACAATTGATGAATATAACAAATTAGACGCTGAGGATGAAAGCTTAGCTAAATGGAAAGCTTCTTTAGGATTAAATGCTTCTTCTGATGCTTATCCAGTTAAACCCGGTGATAAACGGAAAGTTGTTATTGTGGAAATGTCATTAACATTCCCTGAACAAAAAGAATTATCACCAATTGTTATTAATTTGGAAGATAGTCAAGGTAACACCCTTAATAAAGACATTGCCTTTAATATTAAGGAGAAATCCGTTTATCAATTGAATATAAAGTTTAGAGTTCAACATGAAATCATCACTGGATTGAAGTATTTACATCTGATTAAAAAAGCCGGTATAAGAGTTGATAAATTGGATGAACCTTTAGGTTCTTATGCTCCTAATACTACTGATAAACCTTACTATGAAAAGAGTTTCCAAGAAATAGAAGCTCCTTCTGGAATGTTAGCTAGAGGAAGTTATTCGGCTGTAACTAAGTTTGTTGATGATGATAAGAATGTTCATTTAACATTACCATGGAGTTTTCAAATCACCAAGTAGACTATATATTATATAGGTCGTAAATCGTAACTGTAAGGGACTAAACAAGTTCAATCTCTAAACAACAGGCTTAGCCACATTCTCTTTCCCTTTATCTCCTTCTAACTCATGTAACATCGTATTAACCTTGGAAAACTTGGATGTGTTTAATGTTTTACTCTTCAGTGTCTTTCCTAATATCTTTGTCAGAACTGGTGAAAACACACTATCACTAGGAGAACACACTATCACTAGGAGAACACACTTTATACGGAGTTCCTTTTCTTTTACTGATTTTATTACACTGTTTGTTGTAGTATTTGGGACTAATAGGAGTGAAACTGGCTGATTTAGTGTTTGAGGAGTTCATGTTTGGACAGGATAATGAAGAAGAAGAAGTTGTTCTTGTTCTAATACATTCAACATCAACATGTTTAAATATATTTAAGCTTATCCCAGGGATCAAATCAGGTCATTGAATTTCCAAAGCATCTTTTAGCCACATTGCTGCCACATTGCTTTTACTTTAGCCACATTGCTTTAGCCACATTCTTCTATCCACATTCTTCTAACCACATTGCTCTAACCACCTGCTTTATGATCTAACCGTTGACTATTTCAGTAATTGTTCCTCATCTCTTGTTTATTTATTTACATCAACTTTACCCAATCGGGTAAAGTAATAGGCTATTGTGCATATAGGATTATTTCATAGAACCTTTTTTCAAATTTGCTCTATTAGGAATATAAGGTGGTGCTTTGTTGTTGGTTTTATCACTTGACGTCATAGTTGGTGGTTTATGACGTTTAAAAGGTTTACTAACATTGGTTGTTGATAATGGCTTTCTAATACTTGGTTTTTTAGCCAATTTCCGTCTAGCTTCTAATACTTGATTAACATCTCTAATAGGTGGTGATTGTAGTTGACTTCTAGCACTAGTAAACCCTTTAATACTTTGATTGTTGACTTCCTTATTAGGTACGTAGTTTTTTGCATCTATAGTGGTAATTTCTCCATTGATAAACTGTGAAAACGTTTCTTTATAGCTACAATTTATATTATCAAAATTAAACTTTGGCTTTGGGATTTTAATCATTTCATAAATGGAATCAAGTGCTTTTTGGTTATTGAAAAGTTCCAACTTTTTAGTAGTAGAATTCTTAATTTCACTTATAAATCTAGACTCAGTTTTGGAATTAAATCCTCCATAAGTATTCTTTAATTCTCCTTCACCATTGACTTCATCAATAGATGATAAATATAATAATGTTTTGGCTCTGGTGGTGGCCACATAAAAACATCGTCTTTCTTCATTAATAGCATCTTCTTTGGCATCTTCTTTGGCAGCAAAACTTGCTGGTAATAATCCTTCTGATACTCCAGGAACAAATACTACTGGCCATTCTAATCCCTTGGATCCATGTATAGTACTTAAAGCCACTTTTCCTGTTGTATCTTCTTCTTTTTCGTTTTCGTTTTCTTTTTCTGATTTGTCTTCATTATTAGTTTCATATAATCCTACTGAAGAAACAAACTTGATGATATAGTTTTCATCATTTTGATCTATTTCGTTGTCATTCTCGTTGTCATATTCTCCTCCAATATAATCAGCAAAGAAATCCTTCTGAGGTTCAAATTCCATTAATTGTCTTTGAACTTCATCTACGTTGAGATGTTTGGCTTCATCATCACCAAATTCTTGTTTTAATCCTGATTCTTCATAGATTATAAGGAAAATTTGATTTAATTTCTCTTCTTTATTAATATCATCAACTTCTGGTATCAAAATCCTTGCTCTTTCAATAAGATTAAGGTACTGTTTAACCAACTCACGAACTTTTGACCCAATTTGCACCTTAATTTTATTGTCCATTATATCTTCAAGTTGATTATGAATAGTATAAGAATGATTTAATTCCATTTTACTCAATATTTCATTGATGACCTCAAGAGATCGAGTTCCAATTCCTCGTTTAGGAGTATTTAACGTTCTTATAAATGCCAATCTATCATTAGGATTACCAACTATTCTAAGATAATCCATTATAGCCACTACTTCTTTACGATCCCAAAAAGCTTTACCTCGAACCATAAAATAAGGGATTCTTTGTCGAACTAATTCATACTCTATTGCACGAGTTTGATAAGCAGCTCGGACCAAAATTGATATATCTCGGTATTTAAATACATTTGGTAATGCCATCAAATGACATATTTGATATACAATCCACTTTGCCTCTACATCAGCACTCTTTAAACACCCATAAACCGGTTTAAATGTGGTGATAATTTGAGAATTAAGGCTTTTTTTAACCCGATCAACTTGTTGTCTCATTATCGTTTCAGATAGGTTTAAAATATCACTTGTAGATCGATAGTTTTCGCTTAAAGTAATTGAATCACAATCAAGATTCTTATGAGAATAAAGTTGTTTCATCTTCTTGAAATTAAGTGGCTCAGCGTCTCTAAATGCATAAATACTTTGATCAGGATCTCCTACAATAGTTACATTGTTTTGGAATTGATCATTAGTAGGATGTCCTTTAGCAAATTCATACATTAACTTCAATTGAATGTTATTAGTGTCTTGAAATTCATCTACCAACACATGTTGAATGAAATTAAGTACAGGATATTGACTTATAAGATTATAACATTCAAGTAAACAATCATCAAAATCAAGAACAAAGGTTTTTTGTAGCTTTTCCTGATACTTTGTATAGATAAAAGAACCGACTTTGTTTGATGATGAACCTTTTTGATACTGTTTATAAGAAATACCTGAAGATTTCAAATTGGAAATGAACTTTTTAAACGATTTGGGATCAAATCCATGATATTTGGTAACAGTTTGATTTGTAGATATAAACCGTTTTGTTTCTTCTTCAGGTAAACTAGTTAAATATTCAACTTCTTCATTACTTAATCCACTAGCAACTTCTTCCAAAATACTATTACTATCACGATCATCACAAATACCATAATTTTGGAGGCCTATTTTCTTCCCATGGCGTCTAATGATCCGATAACAAATACTATGGAATGTTCCCATTAGGATCTTAGTAGGATCGATATGAGACCCTTCAAATATGGGAATTAATCTCTCCACCATTTCATTAGCGGCTTTCTTAGTGAATGTAGTAACAATAAGGGATTCAGGAGGAATTGAATAGTGAAGTAGAAGATAAGCTACTCGTGATACCAATACCTTTGTTTTACCGGTTCCAGGACCGGCGATGACTTGAAGACGACCATTAAAGGGAGCTGTGACTGCTTTAAGTTGGTTATTGTTGAGCCCCGGGAGTACTTTGTCGGTCATGAAAAGGAATGAATGGAGGAATGGATGAAGGAACAGAACACGTAATGGAGTGATAAATAGTATGTAATTAGCCGCTCGCGTTGCAAGTAATAGGATAGAGAAGACCTACACGTACCGCGACTCGACCTAATCTATCGCCCTGTATACCACCACTAGACCTAGGCCACCGACCCCAGTTACTGCGACCCGACCTAAATCCACCGCGACTCAACTCCACTACTCACAAGCGCGACTTATAAACACTTCTCTATAACATTATCTTCACATACTCCTAATCCCCCCATGTTCTGGCCCATACTATCCCTATTGTTACTCCTAACGGGCCCAGGACTCTCCCTACAGCTTTTGAATTGGCCCCTGTTATCTTTTGAAACAGAAGTCGCCATTAGGGCTCAAAGAGATACTTCATATCCTATTCCAATAGATCAAACCACTGGGTTTGGAGTTTCATTATCATCACTATTATTCAACCAAGATGGCTACACAAACGACACATTACCAGAAATAGATAATATGTTGAGTAGTGGAGCTAGAGTATTTGCTATCGACTTATATTGGAACAACTTCACTAGTAAATGGCAGCTTTGTCCTGGACCTTATCCTATTAATGGATCGACTTCTATTGAACAGAGTCAAGACATTCAATGGAATGGGAATGAATATAAATGTCAACCTAGCTTTACTATGGACACCATAATGAATCAATTTAGGTCATATTTCGGTCGAACTAATACCAATATGAATGCTAATGTAGTTCATATATTACTTGGACTTCGACAATTTCAATTCCCAAAACCCATGATGAATACTACAACCATTAGTAATAAATATCAAAGTAGTGGGGATTTTGCTAAAGTAGGAAATTCCTCATTAACTGATTCTGTTAGTGGATTAGGATCATTATTATTTACTCCTAATGATCTCAATTCTTTTAGAAATAATCATGAAAGTTCCCATTATAATAATTATTATAATCTGTCATCGGAAAGTTTTCCTACACTACAAAGTTTTATATTTAATAATTTAAAAAGATCTTTGGCTATAGTAGTTGAAGATGAAATAACTCAAGATAAATCCATAAGTTATAATCATTATGATAAAGATAAAGATAATATTTTTTTTTCTGGAACGGATATTGATACTAATTTTGTATCTATTACCAATTCTCTGATTGTGTCAAAATGTCTGGATCTTTTAAATAATCAAAGTGATTTATTTAATGGTGAATTAGGAAAGATGTCTAAACAACCTCAATTTAATTATATTTTTGATAATGAACATCTTCCATTTACTAATAATACGTTTCATAATCTTGTACAATGTGGATTTTCACCATTATTAAGTTCAGAATCTTATACTATAAATGATACCATTACCACCAGTTCTGTCGGACAAATCATTAATCATTTTCTTCCATTATCATTTTGGTCTTGGGCTCAAGGAGAACCTGGAGTTGATAATGATAAAAATAAAGGATCTGGTGATAATAGATTTTTAGAATCCCAAAGTAATGTTCAAGAAAATAATCAAGGAAGTCAACAAGCTAGAAAATGTGTTACAGTTACAGAAAATGGTTGGAAAGTAGATAATTGTTATCAAAAATTACCTTATGCTTGTAAAAATGAACATAATCCTAATAAATGGATAATAAAGGATGATAATCATCGACTGTATTTCCAAGCTTCTGATGAAGGAAGATGTCCCAAAGATCATAAATTCGGAGTTCCTAATTCCAATATTGAAATGCTTGCATTAAAACTGGTAATAAAACAACAACAAGTGGAATATCCCGTATGGATAGATTTGAATGATATTACAGTAACGAATTGTTTTGTAACAGGAGGACCTTATGCACAATGTCCATATCAAAGAACCGTTACTACTAAAGCATTAGCGGGATTAGTAGCTCCTACAGCGGTGTTAGCAATAGTAATAATAGTTCTTGTATTTCTAGAGAAAGCATTTAGAGTTAATCCAGTACAAACGAATAGAAAAAGACATTGGAAGAAGAGGATTAATGAGTTTAATAAGAATGAATATGAGGGGGTTCCATCTTGAGAGTTGAACGAATGAGAGAACTCTTTAAGAGAAGAGATTAGAAAGATCTTTAAGAGAAGAGATTAGAAAGATCTGAAAAGATTAGTATAAGGTTAAACATAGTAGTGATAATGATAGTATTACTACTTTAATATTAGTATTATTAAGAATGGTATTAATGATGATATTAGTAGTTTGATAGTTTTGATATTATCACTGATAGTATTTGACATTACTACTTTTACTAATACTTTGATACTACTTTGATATTAATATTAGCAACGATATCAATAGTTTGAAGTACTTGACATTATTACTTTAATGTTAATATTTTGGTGTTAATTTATTAATAGTGACATTAGTACTGCAATTAGCACCATTAATACTATCATTCTTTTATATTACTTTTTCATTACTACTACTTCAATATTACTACTTTAATATTACTACTTTAATATTAACACTTTAATAAGGTTACTAATGACATTACTACTTTATCATTAATACTTTGGTATTAACACCTTAATAATATTACTAGCAATGACATTACTACTTTATCATTACTACTTTGACATTAATACTGATAGTATTAGTACTTCTACTAATACTTCAATACTAATTTGATAATGGTATTAATACTTTTAAAACTTTCCTACTGTTATTAATACTATAAAATCAGTACCTTAATTTTGACATTAATAATGATTACTACTTTAATAATGTTGATAATACTTTATATTAATTCATTCATATAATTCCTTCATTCATATCATTATATTATTACTTTGTCATAACACAAATAATTTCACTTCCATTTTAATATGAATATTTAATTTATTATTTGTAACATTTATAACAAAACATTTATAACAATTACATCATTTACATCACTTCTCCACATAATTTTTCACTCTCATTTTCTCATTTTCTCATTTTCTCATTTTCTCATTTTCTCATTTTCTCATTTTCTCATTTTCTCATTTTCTCTCATTTTCTCTCACTCTCTCACTTTCTCACTTTCCTGAAGGCAATATGAGTGATCAAAATTGGAAGAATTTACAAAACGAATTAAGACGTAGAGCAGCAGCAGCTCGTAAACCTAATGCTGGATCTGGAATGCCACGGTCACCATTTGGAATGTTTGCTGGATTCGGTGGATTATTATTACTTGGAGGAGCATCAATATTTGCTCAAAATGCGTTATTTAATGTTGATGGTGGACAAAGTGCTATTGTGTATTCCCGGTTGAATGGATTACAATCCCGAATTTATTCTGAAGGAACACATTTAATATTACCATGGTTTCAAAGACCTATTGTTTATGATGTTAGGGCTAAACCTAGAAATGTATCATCATTAACTGGAACTAAGGATTTACAAATGGTTAATATTACATGTAGAGTATTATTTAAACCCGAGATTCATCAATTACCATCGATTTATAGAACTTTGGGAGTGGATTATGATGAAAAAGTATTACCATCTATTGTTAATGAAGTATTAAAATCAGTGGTGGCCCAATTTAATGCTTCACAATTGATTACTCAAAGAGAAAAAGTATCCCGATTAGTTAAAGATAATTTGGTTAGAAGAGCTAAGAAATTTAATATTTTATTGGATGATGTTTCATTAACATTTATGACATTTTCTCCAGAATTTTCTGCTGCTGTTGAAGCTAAACAAATTGCTCAACAAGATTCTCAACGAGCAGCATTTGTAGTTGATAAAGCTATTCAAGAAAAACAACAATTGGTGGTTAAAGCTGCTGGTGAAGCCAAATCAGCTCAATTAATTGGTGAAGCTATTAAGAAATCTAAAGATTATGTGGAATTAAAGAGATTAGATACGGCTAGAGAAATTGCTGGTATATTATCTAATTCACCTAATAGGATTATGTTGGATAATGATACGTTGTTATTGAATACGGTAGCGGATAATAGGAAGTAGTGTAAATAGTAGAGTTCGAGAACTCTTTAAGAATATAACAATATAAGAGTATAAGAGTATAAGAGTATAAGAGTATAAGAGAACTCTTACAAAAACTCCTTCAAACTCCTTCAAACTCTTTCAAACTCTTTCAAACTCTTTCAAACTCTTTCAAACTCTTTCAAACTCTTTCAAACTCTTTCAAACTCTTTCAAACTCTTTCAAACTCTTTCAAACTCTTATACTAAACATTAGACATATATTAATCATATAACTTTAGATATTTATGTTGTACTCCAATCTCTAAAATATAGAATTCACTATATCACTTCCTATAGTAGCACCAGCACCAAATATAGCCGCATTACCAAGTTTCCCTCCAAACTTTCTCATATGACCTTGATTGGCTCCATTATGTTCCACAATAGTTTGTCCTTGTTGGTTTTGATATTGTTGTGGTTGTTGTTGGTTTTGGTTTTGGTAGTAATTTGTCGATGGTGGAGGAAATTGACTATAATCTGGTTGAGAATATGAAGGAACTGAATGATTTGATGAGTTAGAAGGTGTTGGATATTGGTACGGAGCACTAGGTCCATAATCAGCCTTTTCATTAGGTCCATAGTTAGCCTTTTCATTAGGACCAGAGCTAAGGCCAGAGCTAAGGCTAGATCCAGTTCCACTGTATTCCTGATAACTTATTCCTTGCACATAATTCGAAGGAAATACTCCTTCAGTATGAGGATCATTCTTTCTATAACCCTTCCACCAATCAGGCGATAAGTGTTGTTTTACACAAAGTAATTCGTCTTTATTGAAGGATAAATCATCTGATTGTTGTGATTGGAAGGAGTATAAAGCTTTACAGTAGCCGATAGCTGTTTCTGGTGCTTGTGGTGCTGCTTGTGGTGCTGCTTGTGGTATAGTTTCTTGTTTCTCTTGTTTAGTATCAGTATTACCAACGTCTTTATCAACCTTATCAACACCAACATCCCATGGCGCCATGTCCTTATGGTACTTTTCAGGCAATGATGTCACTAATTGTTGGTATAGGTCTTTGGTGATGACGTCAGAGTCACAAAGAAACTCAAGTTCTGTTTTGACTGTAGTTAATGATCTATTAATAAGAGCAGATGACATTGTTAATGATGAGAATGGTGAGAAGTGAGAATAGTGAGAAGTGAGAATAGTGAGAAGTAAGAATGAGTTATTTATAGAAGGGTTATTAAATAGTCACGGGTCGCGGTAAATCACGGGTCGGTGTGGGTCACGGGTCGCGGTAAATCACGGGTCGAGGTGGTACGGTTCCGTACCAGGACTGGAATTACCGAACACCCCCCTCATCCAATCCCCCCACTCCTTCTGCCAAATCAATAATATCACTACCAAATCTATGCCCAGTGATCCTCCCCGTTTCCTTCCACAACCGATAGATCCGAATCGTGGCATCATTGGTGGCAACACACACTTGTGTCCCATCAGGAGAAATCGTTGCCGCCAAAATCCGCACTGCTGCCAGCGCCATCGCCCGCCCTACAGCTTCCATCCCCGGGTACCGATACACCACGAGCGCCGGGCCCGTGTGGCCAAACCCATACGTCGCCACTAACTGCCGCTGGTATTGGCTCCACATAATACATGTCACCTGAGCCCCGGCCAGAAATGTGTGCAAAAGACTTCCTGAATGAGTATGCCAGAACTTTATACTTCGGTCTCGAGTACCGCCACCGGTGGCTAATAGTGATTTCGTCCACGGACAGAACGCCATGGCCTTAACCGCCGCCGTATGTGATAGAACACATTGAAGCTTGGGCGCGGTAATTTTCGTCACGTCCCACACCGACACCGTATTATCATTACTGCCGAACGCCACCTGCGACCGGTCTCGGTTAATAGCAATGCCACACACAAGCTGACGGTGGTGGTGGAACCGATATTGTACCACCAATTGCCGGCTGTGGATTCCAAGTAACACCACTTCTCCCGTGTGGTCACTGGCCAACATCAGGTTATCGTCGACCCAACAAATACTGTGGATGGTCTTACCCTGGCCTTCGTAGTGGGCCACGACTTTGTTTTTGAAGTTTTGGTCCACAAGGAACACTTTTCCCGCCACCGTGCCGAGCGCGGCCCAGTTCCCGCCCGAGCAGCTGACACAACTGATGGTGTGGTACTCGTGGTAGAGAATGGGGTCCACTTGATGCGTGGTTAGTTCCCACATGTAGGCGAATCGGTTTAATGCTACCATGATATTATTGCTTGTGTTTGACCATGACACTAAGTTGAAGTAAAAATCGTTAGTGAGTCCTGGCGCGTGGACCAAACTTGTCGCGGTAAGCTCGGCGGGTGGTGGTTTTCTTCTACCGCGACGATGGACCCAGTCCTGTCCCCAGCCGTAGGTCGAGTCGTAGGTCGAGCTTGGGTCTAACCCTTTCTGTGGGCTATACTGCTGATAATGGAATTGTAACATGGTTTCACCATAACTTACTCCTAAAGCGTTGCTAATATGTTTCTGGTGTGGAGTGGAAGGCGCCTGACTTTTTATATCTTTCTTCTCTTCTTTTTTCTCGTCTTTTGTCTCTTCCACCTTCTGTTCTTCTGGCAACTCAAGCATTACTCTATCTATAATCACTTGATTAGTACCATTATGATATGTTTTTAAATTATGATTATGTGATGTTGGTTTGACTATAGGTAAGAACCGGTCCCGGACGTCAAAAGGCCGTCTTTTTCTGGTATTATTAGCAAACATAGCCTTTATAATGGCAATAATATAGCAATGATAATGGTAGTTTATAGGTTTTGCAACAATTGTATTTTGCAACCATTGTCGCGGATGGGATTTGTGTAGTGATAGAGTTGTTTGTGGATGTTGTATTTAAGATTGAAAAGAGAAATTTTGTGATTTAAATTTGTGGTTTCTATTTCTATATAAATTATATAATTTTTGAATTTTTTTATATTTTTTAAATTTTCATATTTTTTTCATATTTTCATATTTTTTTCATATTTTCATATTTCTTCATATTTTCTATTTCTTTCTCACTTTCTCACTGTCGCATTTTCTCACTATGTACTCCATTCTATTCACAATCTTCTGTGGCATTATCTTCCATTACGTCACTAAACAGGTAAATTATCCGTTTATAGATGAAATATTCCACCTCCGTCAATGCCAAACCTATTGTGATGGGAATTTCTCTCATTGGGACGATAAAATTACTACTCCTCCAGGTCTTTATTGGATAGGATTAGGGTATGTAAAAGTATTGGAATCTATCACATCTGTTCCATTGATGCATTTGTGTGGCAGGTATGATGTTCTACGTTCAGTTAATGTTTTAGGAGGGATTTTTGTATTACCTTTAAGTCTTTTTTTCATTAAAAAAGGTGGAATTGATCAATTTTGGTCTATAAATATCATTTCTTTACCATTATTATTCACTTATTACTTTTTGTTTTATACTGATACTTGGTCTTTAGTGTTGACTGTTGGTGCATTGGGATTTATTGTTTATCGGCCTTTAAATTCCACTTTTGCTGGACTTTTTGCTGGAATATTGGCGTTTGCTAGTCTCTTTTTTAGACAGACTAATATTATTTGGAATGCTTTCTTGGTGTCTGTTTATGTTGAAAGGGAAATGGAAACTGATTCTACATCTGTTGTTGATTACATATTTACTTATATCAAAACAGGAGTACGAAATTTGCCAGGATTATTGACGTTTATAGCTGGTTTTATCAGTTTTGCTGTATTTATTGTTATTAATGAAGGAATCACTTTTGGTGACAAACAAAACCATCAAGTTAGTTTCCATTTGGTTCAAGTATTTTATTGTCTTTTATTTATTAATTTCTTTACTTGGCCTGTTTGGTTATCAGTGGAAAGAGTTAAAAAGTATATGAGATTTTGCTTTTCTGGATTCAATGGGTTATGGTTGATAATATCATTAACAGGTATAAAGTTCATTATAGATAATTTTACTATTGTTCATCCATTTCTTTTGGCTGATAATAGGCATTTCACGTTTTATCTTTGGAGAAGACTTCTTTCGTTACCTTATAGTAACGTATTTATGACACCAATCTATCATTTCTGTAGTTGGAATGTTATTAATAATTTATTATCTACATCATCAAAGTTGAAATTGACACCATTAACAGTGACATCATTCTTTATTGCATTATGTTTAACATTAATTCCATCACCATTATTCGAACCTCGATATTATATCACTCCTTTGGTGATGTTTAGACTATTTATTTCTCCTACAACCAATAGTCGTCATATTATTGAATTTCTATGGCTTAATGCTATAAATGTGGTAACTATGGTTATATTTTTCAAATATGAATTCTATTGGGATAGTGAGCCAGGTATTATACAAAGAATTATATGGTGACTTCACAATTATATGGTGACTTCACGAAGTTCATCAGTTGTATCATTATCATTAGATTGAGTTTTGGTTTGGTCTTGGTCTTGGTCTTGGTTTGAATTTGTATTTGATTTTGAATTTGTATTTGACTTTGAATTTGAATTTGAACTTGTATTTGACTTCACCCTTTCCTGTTCCATACTCGTCTCAGCAACATTAATCAAATTTAAATTATCTTTAATAAAGCTATCCATAGAATTATTATTAAAAGTTTTCACATTCAATATAGAATCAGGATTAGTTTTTAAATCAGAAATCGTAGTTTTAATATCATCACTAAGATTATCAAAATCTAAAGAATTAATCCATTTACTAATTGATCGTTGTTTTAATACTGTTAAATATGGTTTTTCTGTAGCAATTTCTTTATCAAAAAATACTAAATCACCTTCATTACCAATCATTAAATCACCATAATTATTCTTTACTGGAGCTTTTATATCCCAATTACCCATTTCTAAATCATTAGCAAAGATTAATAAAAAATCACCTAAATTATCAGCCAATAAAAACTTGGTATCATATTCTCTACCAAATAATATAACTTGACCCCATTTACCATTACCAGAAGTAGGTGGTGATAAATCAACACCAATACAATTTCCTACTTCATCAGTTATTAAAGGAATCCACATAGGATGAGCAAATATAGAATGAATTGTTCCTGGAGGAATAGATTTCTGTTGAGGAATATTAGTAGCAGCTTTAGAAGTTGGTGGTGTAGCAGCAGACATCTTGAAATCACCCAAGTCACCTAAATCACCACCACCACCATTACCACCATTACCTCCCATAGAATAAGGACTATAATTATTACTATCACTAGTCAAACTGGTATTAATATTAGAACTTGATTGTGATGGAAGATCAAATGATGATGTCGATTGTTTATAATTAGATAATTTAGGTAATTGTTTCACTTTATCAGCATGATGAATTTGAGTTAATTCCAGTTGTAAAGTAGTAGATACTTTACGCCAATGTTGAGTCATGACCAAAATTTCATCCAAAGGCATTAATTTTAATCCAAACATTAATCCTCCTACTTGATTATAATCATCAAAGTATTGTCCATCACTAAGTTTAAAGAATTCTAATACACATTGAGGTAATTGTACTGCCAAATCTTTTTGGAAATCGTCTAAATCATCATCAGTACATGGAGTTTGTAAAGAACTATTTAAATCAGGAGAATTCTTATTGACCCAATTCTTAATATGTCTCCAAGCCAATTTAACTTCATGAACTCCTTGATGTTGATTCTTAGCTTTATTGGAATCAATACCATCATCATCCACAGAAGTATCATTAGGATGTGATAATAAATTGGTTTCAGTTTCAGTTACAGGTTTATTTACCCGGTTAAAAGATTTTCTGGAATCAAATTCGGCGTATTTGTCTTGTGTACTTATGGAGTACACAAGTTCTTGGAATGCTTTACCGAGTTTCATGATGAGAGGTTCTTTAACGAAGTGAGAACCTCGAAAGGAGAAGAGAGAGAGAGAGAGAGAGAGAGAGAGAGAGAGAAAAAGAGAGAGAGAGAGAGAGAAAGAGAAAAACAAAGAGAAAAAGAGAAAAACAAAGAAAAACAAAGAGAAAGAAGAGAGAAAAGAAACACGAGAAAAACACGAGAAGAAACACGAGAAAAACACGAGAAAAAAACACGACAAGAAACACCTCAAATAAGCGATTAAAGTTAGAAATAAAGGTTAAGCGAGGGGAGGTACTAGTATCATTTCCGCGACTGGTACTAGAGTGGTACCAGATTTAGGTCCACCGGTACCAATATAGGTCCATCTCGTACTATTATTAGGTCCACCTCGTACTATTATCTCGTCCTATTATTAGGTCCATCTCGTACCAGTCTGTTCCAAACTAGCACACATATCCCCTGGGCATGAAGTATCATCACTATAGAAAAGTCATAATACGAAAAACCAGGCTTTTTATCTAGGAATACCTTCAATCAAAGTATTTAAAACAAATACTTTAATCAATTGGAAACAAAAAATTATTCCTCCTAAAAAACAAAAACTACTTTAATAAAGTATAGTACTGAAATATATAAGTAATACTTATATATAAATATACTTCAAAAAAAATGTCATAAATTCAATCTCCACAATAACTATTCAGAACGAATAATAATCACAAAGACGAGACAAGTCTCCGAATCATATGACCAAAGGTTTTTTTTGATTCTAAGGGTATTCCAATGGTAATCAAATATAGAGATTTAGAAAATTTTTCACGAGAAGGAGATATAGAGGGAGGGGTCGTGTGGGGATCAAGAGGTGAGCGTAGGGCGATTGGTAGTAAGTGTAGGTCCACATCGTCCCTCTACTGGTACTATATCCAGGTCCACCGGTACCAGATCCAGGTCCACATCGTCTCGCGACTGGTACTCTGGTAGACTGATACTCAGACACTCTACACATCTCTAGAACTATGTCATTTATTTTATAAGGTACAAATATACAAAATGATTTGATATTTTCATTGTTTAGATCACTCTAATATTAAAAAAATTATGGATTAGTAAGAAAAAATGGATATTTTTTTAATAAATAGCTTACCAGTTTTGAGCAGCAGCTTCTTCAGCAGCTGGAGTAGCACCAGATTCAGCCCAGTCAACTTCTTCAGTTTCACCAGTCCATTCAGTTTCACCTTCAACACCAGCAGATTCTTCAACTTCATCAGTTTTACCTTCTTCAGCGGCATTTTGTTCAATTTCTTCTGGATCTCTGTAAAAGTATAAATCAGGCATAATAGACCATTCAGAAGTTCTGTCAGGAATAATACCTCTTAATCTTAAAACTTCTCTGGCAATTAACCACCAGATTAAACCAATGGAGTGTTTACCTTTGTTATTACAAGGAATAGCAACATCAACGTATTCAGAAGGAGAATCCATATCAGTTAAAGCAACAACTGGAATGTTGACATAAGAAGATTCTTTGATGGCTTGAGCATCAGTTCTTGGATCAGTAACAACAACTAATCTTGGTTCTTTGAAAGAACGAGTGATATAATTAGTGAAGTTACCTGGAGTGAATCTACCAGCAATTGGGGTAGCTCCAGTATGAGCAGCATATTTTAATACGGCTCTTTGACCAAAAGTTCTGGTGGAACAAACAGCAACATCAGAAGCAATAGGAATAGCAGCAATAACTCTGGCGGCTAAAACAATCTTTTCCCAAGTTTTACCAATGTCGATGATGTTAACACCATCTGGTCTAGTTTTGTAGACGTATGATTTGTTGTGAACCTAAAAAAAATATGTTAGTAATGTGATTTTGGTGATGTGAGGGAGACTGTTATAAAGAGTTTCTGTTGATTTTCCTTGGATTTCTTCTGTATCTTGTCTTGTCTTGTTTTGTCTTGTCTTATATTCTCTCTCTCTCTCTCTAAACCTCTATTACTTCTCTCCTCTTCCCTATTCTCTTATTACATACTTGAACGTTCTTAGAACCTAAATGGACATTGGCGGCTAATAATAATTTAGCATCTTCTGGAGTTAAATCAAATGAAGCTGGTAAAGACATTCTTGATAAATTTAATTAACTATAAAATTTAATGATTGAAAATTTTTAATTTTCTATGAAAAAACTTGAGAAACCTCACCGCCTGTATATAACCGGGGGAATTTTTCACTCTGTAGTGCGCGGGACGAAACCGGGAGTGTGCACGTGAACAAGGGCTCCAGCCCTCACTTACCTCAATCGTTACCTTCACTACGTGAGGCATCACTGATAGCAACGGCATTAGGGAGAGAAGAAGGTTAAAGGGTTTTATTCCTTTTTTTTAGTACTTTTTTGTTACTTGATATTTGCATTTATGAGTGCAGAATCTCCTCTATTACATCATAAACCAAGTTACAAATCGTTTGATGAGTTTAGAGAACAAGCATCAGATGATAAATGGAACCGGCGATTGGATCAATTGAAGGGGATCCATTGGAGTAAACGGCCTTCGGTGGTGTATGTGGGGATAGCGGCATTTATATACACATTTAGCATAGTGGGGGAGCCGGTTAGACAGATTATTTTGTTCAAATTGGCGTGTAATTCGCTTATAGTTGGTGGTGATAGTGATCAATGTAATGCTGTAGATACTCAGATCATGGTATCTAATTATGGTCAATTACAGCTGGTGGTGTCACAATTGGCGCTGATGGTGGCATTGGCCAATTTTGGTTGGTTATCGGATGCTTTTGGGAGGAAATTATTCATGGGAATCATTGTTTTGAGTGTGATTATATCAAGAATCATTCTTTATGTGGAGTTTTTGTACTCTCCGTTGTTTAATGTTAAGGTGTTTTTGATATGTGATACTGTGGGGTGTTGTATGGGAGGAGTTTTTGCTATGATGGGGCTTGTGGGGTCGTACGTGGCGGATATTTCTCGACCTGATCATAGAGAATATCTGATGGGGTTTATTCAGGGATGTTTATTTGCTGGGGAGATGGTGGGTCCATTAGTGTCTAATTTTGTTCTGGATTTTGTTGGTGAACGACGCCATGTATTTAGTGAAATAGAGACGAAGGAGTTTTTACCGTTAAAGATAGAGTTATTGACGTTTATGGTGTTGATGGTGTATATTATTTTTGTGTTGCCCGAGTCGAGATTTTACTATAAGGAGGAGGAGGAGGAAGAACAAGAAGAAGAGGGAGAATATTTCAGTATTGATGAAGTTGTTCAGGGAGAAATTCAGCAAAATCATGATCAAAATAGCCAAGACCAGAGTCAAAACCATTTCCAAAACCACCATAACAACCCCTCACTTCTCTCCAGATTAAACATATTCAAACCTTTAGCATTATTCATTCACCCTCCAGTTCAAGGAGATCCTCAAAGAAAAACAAGAAAAACTCTTGTTATTTATTGCTTAGTCATTAGTAATTGCATTACTGTGGCCTTTGCTGTAGGCATGGCCCGAATTATCTTTCAATATTGCATCTACAAATTCAATTTCACTTCTGATAATGTGGCTCAATTGATGTCATTATTTGCCAGTTCTCGAGTTTTAGCTTCATTTCTTTTAATTCCTTTACTTGCAAACAAATTGTTACCATATTTCAATTTTGATTCTTTTAAAACTCGTATTGATTCTATTGGTGTAACTATGGTTATGATTGGTTTGATTTCTGATGGGTTATACTATTTTGGTGTAGCTTCTTCTGAAACTTCTTTTCAAGTCATGGGTTCTGTTGTTATTGGAAGTTTATCAGCAATGATCATGCCAACATGTCAAGCTAATCTTATCAAATATTACCCGGAAGAACTCATATCGGAGTTACTTATGGCAATTAACTTATTAAATGGGTTAGTATGTTTAGTAGCTCCTGTTATTACTACTTCAATTTATAAGATTGGCTTAAATAATGACATTCCATATTTGCCATTTATGGTATGTTCTATTGTTGATGTGTTTTTATTTGGTTTATATATGTTTATAAAGCGATTAGGATGAAGGAGGAGAAATAGATACAGAAATAGATACAGAAATAGATAAGAAATCCGTTCTTATCTAATGCGCGGTTTGCAGCCCTTATTTGCAGCATTTCGCGGCGGAGCTGATCCGCTCAATGGTGCGTCTGCGGAAGCCTTCCGCTGATAACGCACTATAAATACTTCCTCTTTCTTCTCTTCTTCTCTCTTCTTCTCTCTCATTTACTACTCAAAATAACTATGGAAACTACTACTGCTTGTGAAATACCTACCGAGGTTAACATTGATAAAAATGCCGGCACCAAATATGACTTTAAACGGGACTTATACGGTTATGGAGAACAAGGATTGGACTGTGAATGGCCTAAAGGTAAGAAAGTCGCCGTATCATTTGTATTAAATTATGAAGAAGGTGGTGAAAGATCATTAGCTTTAGGTGATGAAACTTCTGAATTCACTTTGTACACCAGTTCTAAACCAGGACCCATGCCAAATCGGGCCTATGAAGTGGAAAGTGAATATGATTATGGTGCTAGAGCTGGAGTGTGGAGAATTTTAAGATTATTTAAGAAATTCAATAATAGAATCACGGCTTATGCAGTTGGAAGAGCTTTTGAAGCTAATAAATCTGTGGCTCAAGCTTTTGTTCGTGATGGTCATGAAATCGCATCTCATGCTTATAGATGGATTCCTTATGATGGAGTTTCTCCAGAATTAGAAAAAGCTTATATTCTTAAGCAACTTGAATGTTTAAAAGAAACCACTGGTGTTGATAATTGTGGTTGGTATATGGGAAGACTTTCACCTCAAACCATGGGATTAATAGCTGAAACTTATCGTGAACAAGGTAAAGAATTACCTTATTTGAGTGATTATTATGGTGATGATGTTCCATATTGGGTTGATGTTCCTGCTGAAAAAGAGTTATCTGATGAAGAGAAGAAAGGAATGTTATTGGTTCCTTATTCTTTTGATTGTAATGATTATAGATTTTTAAATACCAATGGATTTAGAAGTACTCAAGCATTTTTTGATCATTTGAAGAATGCTTTTGATACTTTATATGAAGAAGGTGGTAAAATGATGACTGTTGGACTTCATTGTAGAATTATTGGAAGACCTGGATATTTTCAAGCTTTAAAGAAATTTGTTGAGTATGTTAATAGTCATGAAGATGTATGGGTTTGTTCTAGATCTGATATTGCTGATCACTTTAAGGGTAAGTTTCCCTATGAGCCGAAGGAGTAGGGTTTAGATTATAGTTTAGTCTATGATAGACTTGACGAAGAATTTAGAAATAGAATAGAGTTTTATAAGAAATAGAATACACTACTATGAAGTAGAGTATATTTTTAGTTTTATTATATGAAGTAGATAAATTATGAAGTAGATAAATTATGACGTAGAATAAACTATTATGAAGTAGAATACACCATCACAAATTAGAATATACTATCATAGTTACTTTATATAAATTATCTTAGTTTAGATCTAATTCCAATTATTCTAGAAGTATTTCCCTATACCAGTCTTCACTCAACACTATTCAAATCAACTAAAACCTTATCCCAAAAATCTTCATCTAAATCATAATTAATCATTTGTGACTTATCTACCAAAGAATCATTCCATCCATTAATCCCTGTAAAAGTATAATCTCCCTGATTAAAACTTGATGTATTTTTACTACTATGAAGAAATTGTTCTGTTTGTTCAACAATTTGATCAAATAACTCTCTATAAGGTTTAGCTTCATTCCATCGTTGTGAAAATATAAATAAAAGTCTAGAACAGGCTCCAATATCATGTTTAATGTTAATGAAATTAGGTTCTCCTTTATTTCTCAAGTAATAAACCATAGTTACTCCAGCTAAAAAAGTAGTATGTAAAGCCACAATACTGAATTCTAAAATAGAATCTCGATGAAGATTTATGTAACTAGTACAAATACCTCCTGCTGATAAACAAGCTTGATCTAATAATTGATCACGTTCTGTACTTGAAGATTTCATGATAATTGGTAAAAACAAGATCAATCTAACTCTATGATACAGAAGTTCAAAGAAATCATAACTTTCTCTTCCATTCATTATTGAATTGAACTTTGATCTTGAAGGTAATGATTTATACCAAGTTTCAATTTCATTATACAAATCATCAAATGAATAACAAACAGGAATACTTTCATTAACCGAATAAAGTAATAAATGAATACGACTTTCTATTTGTCGAACTTTTGTAGTATTTATAAGGGTTGTAAATGCAGTTATTTCCTGAACAAAATCTGGGGTTTGTTCTTGAAGTAATTGAAGTTGATAAAGTTTATAAATATCTTCATCATTAGGAATTTCATCAGTTTCAAAACTTAATGGATATGGTAAATCAATAAAGTTATCAGAAGAAGAAAAAGGACGTCCTAAAGATAATGATAAAAGCTTTTCAAAGTTATAAACGGACCAAAAAAGTCTCTTCTTAAACTCATAATCCCAAGCTTGTTCCAAAGTAATGGCTTGTTTTCTATGATATCCGTGTTGAATTAGTTTTCTCATAGCTATACCGACTAATTCCCAAGACGATATGTGGAACGAGAGATGATAATTTCGACTAATAAATACCGATATCAACACACAAGTTTGGATTTGTTGTAAAACACCCACAGTGGCATTCAGTAACAGTTTTAAGGCTCGACGAAGATAGATTTCTGGTCGACTTGTTTGGGACTTAGACTTCAATAATTCAGTTAATCTACAACCTATTCCTAAAGCCATATTAAAGCAAAACAGTTCCCAATCAGATCTTTGATCATTGGGAACATCTTTAATACCAGCAAACCAAGAACCATCAAGAAAGTAACTTCTATTATGAGCCAAACTAAAGAATTTTTCAATAAAGCCATTTTCAACTTCCACCAGAACAGGAGTAACTTCATTATCAAAATGATCAATAATAGGAGGTTGAGATTCAATATCACTTCCTAAAAGGTTCTTTCTAATAGCTTTTATCATAGAAATCATAGCAAAAGTTCCAATATATTCATTGGATTCATCTGTAGCACGATATAGAACTTTGGATATAACATCAGCAAAGGTTTTTTCTGACAAAAGTTGGTCGGGAGGGTGGTCATTGTTCTGAAGATTGTTCTGAAGATTGTTCTGAAGATTGTTCTGATCATTGTTCTGAAAATGGTTCTGAGGATGGCTCTGAACTGGTACCGTAGAAATAACTTCATGTTTTGCCAGAAGTAAACCAATAATTTGCTGACGAATTCCATCATCCATGGAATGTTCCAGAACTAATTGAATGACTTTAGAGTTGTTAGCTTTCAAATCAACAATAGTAGGATCATTAGGATCATAGTTTCGTTTATATTCACAAGGACACCGCCATTTTTTGCAATTAGAACAGGGATTACTTCCATCACATTTCCGTTTACGTCGTTTGCACATAAAGCAAGCAATCAGGATTCTTTCTCTGGACATGAAGGAGTAGTAAGGAAGTAAATGATGTAGTGTAGTGATGTAGTGTAATGATGTAGTGTTATAGCTTTAGTAGTTATCAACTATTTTGACAATAAAACACCTTTATCAGTAAGCTTTAGTAATATGTCAACAACTCAATACTCTAGTAATGTCTCTCTATACCCTAATCAATACTTCTTCTAATACCCCCCAGTAGTACTGTTATATCAATAACTAATCCTATCTCAGTAACTAAAGTCTCAATACTTCCTCAATACTCTTTATGTAACAACTCTTTACAAAGTCAATATATCAATACTCTATACTTAACACTTCAACGTATCAACACTCTTTAACAACTCTCTGAGGTGAATGTATCAGATTATCAGTTCAGTTATCAGGATTTCCATTTCTCAATGCGAAGTGTTGATATCACTGGTCACATGACTCACCTCCAACATCAACACCTTTGAATCTAGAACCTTCAACCAAACGGTAATTAAAACTATAAATGATTCAGAATATCCCACATAACATTGTCATCACAAAATTAATCTACAAAATCATATCTCTAAAGCTTTATTCTCTATGTCTATATCTCTATATACTCTAGACTAATGAGGTAATTTGCAGCCAAATCAATCACTTATTTCTACCTCATTAAAACTCCTTCCAATTGGTTTCTTTTTCCCATCCATAAGCTGCTCTATACACAGAGGCTTCATCAAAGTGTTTCCCAATGATTTGGAGCCCCACTGGGAGCTTTACGTCAGGGTTATTGGACGCAGGTAAGAACCCCATAGGAAGCGATAACGCTGGATGTCCTGTCATATTGAAGATTCCAGTATTAGAATTCAATCCAACAGTACTGGCAATGAGTTCTAATGGTGTACCATCTCTAATACCGTGTGGTGGAGCCACAACTGGCGTGGTAGGTGTTATCAAGACATCGACTTTCTCAAGTGCGGCATTATATTCATGAACAGCTTTGAAACTTAAATTGATACATTTTGTATAAAGTGAAGGATAGTTTTCAGAAAGATAAAGACCATTAATAACTCCATTTTTCACCGGAACTGGAGTCTTATCAAACATTTCTTGAGTCCAAGGAAACACATGATCAAAGAACTTTGTTGATTTAAGAATTCTTCTACCTGATTGAAGACCTAATTTACGAAGTCCTCCAGCAACTCTTTGACCTACCATCCAAATTTCTGGTGCTACTTTATGATATGGAATAGATATCTCTACGACTTCAGCTCCTAATTGTCTAAATCTATCAGCTGCTTGAGTGAATTTTTGTTTCATTGGCTCTGACATGGTAGGAACTTCAAGAGATTCTTTTAAAATCCCAATCTTCATTCCTTTTAAGCTTGAATTCTCAGTTAATGTTTTATAATCAACAACACTTTCCACTTTAGGAGCATCTCCTTGACGATCATCAAATCCATCTTTCCCAGCAATAACCAGTAATAACTCACAATTTTCTAACACCGTTCTGGTCATAGGTCCACAATGATCTATATTGGTCTCTAAACTGGCTATTCCTGTGTAAGGAACTAACCCAAATGTTGGCTTTAAACCTACAATCCCACAATGGGCACTAGGAATTCTAATTGATCCTCCTTGATCGGCTCCAATACCTATTTCCACTTCACTGGAACCAACTAAATACCCAGTACCAGAACTACTACCTCCAGCAGAATATCCATCACAATAAGGATTTTCTACATTACCAGTAGAAGCAGAGTTACTAGAAGTACTAGAACTTTGATTCTCACAAGTAGCAAGTCCTACAATTGTAGCACCAGCCTCAAGAAGCCGGGTAACTACAGTAGCATCAGCATCAGGAATCCAAGGTTCATGGGCATCAGTTCCAAGGATTTGGGGCACTTGTGCTACTTCAACACAATCCTTTAAACACACAGTTTTACCATATAAAGGACGATTTTCACTACCTTTTGCTGGTTCTATAGTCACTTTATAGGCCCAAGCACCCTTTTTATTATCCTCAGAACTTGGACGATGAATGTTTTTTCTAGGATATTTTTCTAAGAATGTAGGTTGATAATAATCATCCATATCAAGGATTTTTTTCACTGATTTATCCAAAGCCCGAAGGATTTTATAGTAATCATCGACTTCATTTGGTTGTAATTTAACTCCAAGTTTGGCTGGTTGTGCGTGGAGATCTTCCAATGTGACTTTACAGTCAGGATCTGCTTCAAGTGAGACGATTGACATGTGGGAGGGGGTGGTGGAGGGAGGAAGAGGAAGTGTCTGCAGTATTATAGGACGAGAGACAAGAGTGAGAGGATCGTGGCATACTCATAGATAAGAAGGTGGACGATGGCCGCGGCGGATCACTTCCGCTCACTTTATCTACTGATAAGCACAGAAAATGAGGAACTGTTGCGGAACCATTCCACCAAATCTTGGCGGCTCACCTCCGCAAATATCACCCTTCACTTCTCTCTCATCAATGACTTTAACTCTTCCAACCCCCAATTCACCCCATTCATGACTCAACTTGAAGACCAAGCTCAAACACTTCCTAGGAACACATTGTTCTTATCATTAGCATGTTTGACGGCTTCTTTATTTGTATCTTTCCTTGATCAAACGGCAGTTACCACGGCTATACCATCAATTTCCGCCAGTTTGGGGGATGCTAGAACCATCAGTAGTTGGGTAGGTTCATCATATTTGATTGCAAATACTAATTTTCAACTTTTGTATGGTCGACTATCCGATATTTTTGGTCGGAAACATATGTTTTTATTATCATTAATGTGTCTTTTCATAGGAAATTTAGTTAGTGGATTTGCTGTGAATTCTACCATGCTTTTCATATTTAGAGGTATTAGTGGTGTTGGTGGTGGTGGAATAAATTGTTTGGTAATGATAACATTTTCTGATCTACTTTCCACCAGAGATAGAGGTCGTTATTTTGGCTTTGTTGCTGTGGCTACTAGTTTAGGTAATGGTTTAGGTCCTTTAATTGGTGGTGCTTTCTCTCAAGGAGTTACTTGGAAATGGACGTTTTGGATCTCGTGTCCTATAGCAATAATCTCCAGTATTTTGGTGATATTCTTTGTTCCACTTAAGCCCGTAACCGGGAGTTTTAAAGTCAAAGTTAAACGTATTGATTGGGCTGGATTTGTTACAGCTTTAATTGCAACCATTTTAGTATTGGTAGCTCTTTCAGGTGGTGGAACGTCATGGAAATGGTCATCAGCCATTTTCATAAGTTTATTTGTTATTGGAATTTTTGCAGCCATTGCCTTTTTGGTCGCCGAGCAGAAATTGGCTCCAATTCCTATGATTCCTCTTCATTTATTCCACCATTTAGTCAGAAGTGTTTTATTTTTCATGTGTTTTATGATGGGTTGGGCTTATTTCGTCGACATATATTACTTCCCACTTTACCTCCAAAACGTCCAACAATGGTCACCATTAATGTCAGGAGTAATCCAAATCCCAGCCACTTGTAGTAGTAGTATATTTGGAGTTGCTGCCGGGTTTGTTAACTCTAAAACTGGGAAATATGTTGAATGTCTTTGGTTTGGTGGAGCTATGTGGTGTCTTGGGACTGGACTCAAGATCATGTTTGAAGTGAACTCCGGTGTGGGGCTTTTAATTGGAGCTAATGTTGTTCAAGGTTTAGGTATTGGATTTACATTTCAACCAACACTTTTAGCATTACTTTCGAATTCTGATTCCAGTGATAGAGCTGTGGTTACAGGATTAAGAAACTTTTTCCGATGTTTTGGAGGAGCAGTAGGATTAATTATATCAGGAATAGCATTTTCCCATTTATTTTCAGAAAAGTTAAAACAACAAGGAATATCATCAGAAAGAATAGAATATTTGGTTAATGATCCAGGGAAAATGAATAGTTTAGAGGAAAAGACGGCGTATTTAAATAGTTTTCGTTGGGTGATGGTAATATTGACGGTATTATCAGGGTTGATGTTTTTGATGTCATTTGCAGCCAAAGATGGGAGGGAGGAGAAGGAGGAGGAACAAAAAGAAGATGAAAGAACAGAAGATGAGGAAAGAACAGAAGATGAAGAAAGAGAGTCAGATTCAATAGAAGAAGTAATACATCATGTTAAAGAGAAGAAATAGGAGAAGTAGGAGAAGTAGAAGTATAATGTAAAAAGAATTATATAGTATAATAGAAGATTAGTATATAATATAACAATAGAAGATATAGTAAGATATTACAGTAGTATAGTATAGTATAGTATAGTATAGTATTACTATTACTATT
>JAJMEC010000016.1:64315-286017 GCA_030573955.1 Yamadazyma triangularis
CTATTACTATTACTATTACTATTACTATTACTATTACTATTACTATTACTATTACTATTACTATTACTATTACTATTACTATTACTATTACTATTACTATTACTATTACTATTACTATTACTATTACTATTACTATTACTATTACTATTACTATTACTATTACTATTACTATTACTATTACTATTACTATTACTATTACCACCAATTCTCTTACTACTACTACTATCATCACACTCTATTATATTTATTCTATATATTATTCTCTTAATCTACTTATACATCTGTTAAGTTACTCTATTATCTAAAGTACTCTATTCTTTAAAATCACTCTTGAGTTAGTTCACTTCGTTCAGTCAAATACCCTTAACACTAGTCCTAACATTAACCTTCTCTTCCGTTTCACTACTTCTCCCAATAACCATCTCCACTTCCAGAGGATATCCAACACCATTGATACTCTCATCCTCTTCAAAAAACCCATCTGTTCCCGTCATATATTCCCAAGTCTTTGGTGTATCTTTATGACTATCAGGATATATCTTTGGCTTAAATATCAACCCAATTACACTATGAAGAACAAATCCACAAAGAAACGTATATAACCATGAACAATCGGTAATATTAGCTGCTGTGGCCGATACTGTATTAGGATGATAAGCTCTATAAAGCCCTGGAATGGCCATAATTGGTGATACACACCATACTGCAAGTCCCCAAAGATTGAATCCTTTATAATAATAATAAGCTCCTTCAGGAGATTTCGTATAAAGGGAAGGAATATGAAGGTTGCCCCGTCTAAGAACATAATAATCGGCTAAAAGTGCCCCTAATAATGGTCCTACAAACATAGAATATGATCCCAAAAATGTAAGAAACTCTTCTGCATCAGCTAAAAACCTCCAGGGAACAATGGCCCATGCCATAAACCCAACAAAGATTTGGGCCCGAACTATAGTAAAGTACTTTGGAAGTAATCCTGATAAATCAGCAGCAAAAGGAATGGAATTAGCAAAGATATTAGTTCCTGCTGTCCCTAAAGCATAAGCTACTGCCACAAACCATACTCCAGTTCTACCACCAGCATTCCATTCATGGTCCAAAATCCCGTCCAAAAGATCCCACATACTCCAATAAACAATCCCATAAGCTCTATAAAGAGCACAAGATCCAGTCATTCCAAATATTAATACCACGATCTTAGGAGGAATGTATCCCCCAACTTGGGGCCAAAATGTATCATTCTTCTTCTTGGCATACCGTGTAGTATCCGGCTGGTTAATCATCATAGGCAGTACTGTCAGCGCCACAGATGAAATAATGTGCATCCATTGGTTCCCTGAAGAAGCCGTGCTTTGAGATTGAACACCAATATCCCAATTTCCAGGTCCTTTTCCCTTAACATAACAAAAGATAAACAATCCTATAGTTGCTGAAGGAGTTAACACCGATTTTATAGTGAAAAACCATCTAATTTTTTTGGGATGAAGAAACATCAATGGCATCTGAATCAACCAGTACAAAAAGAACGCCAAAATGATCCTGGTGGTGGTTTTAGCACTCTCAGGAAGATGATTAGGAATATCATACCATTTATAACCAAACATACACCTCATAGCTACATCAAAACATCTGGCACCATAATAAGTTTGTACTCCAAACCAAATAATAGCCACAAATAATCTAACAAACACAAAAAATGCCCCTAATCTAATCCCAAACACCGATCTAGCTAATGCTGGATATCCTATATGATAAGCAGCTCCTTGTCTAGCATTAAGCACAGTAGTTGCACAAGTAAGTAAAACTGCCACAACCAACGCTCCAATGATCTGTTCATGTGGGAGATTAGTTGTTTTGAATAAAGACAGCCCAGCGTTCCATTCATTGACATTAAACGTACTTTGCAACCAAATTAAAGCAAAATTATACCTTCTCCAAGTTCTATCTTCAGGAGGTGTAGGTTTTAAATCATGATTTGCTCTTAATAGTTCTGGATCTTCTGTACTATCATCCTTTACGGAAATATAGTTGTCAATTTTCTTTAAAGTATCCATAATAATGGTGATAAAGAAAGTGTCGACTTATTTATAGCGAAGACGTTATCAGGGAAGAGGAAGCCGCGTTATCAGCGGAAGAGTTCCGCTGCGGAACCTTCCGCACGGCTATCTTATCAGTTTAGGAATTTTTCAATATTGTATTATTTTTTTTTGTTTCTATTATTGTCATTTATTGAAATCGTTTGATTTGCTGCTAAAAGTGTTTTGGTGTTTTTTTATCTTTTTATCACTGTTTTTTAGTTATTACACTTCCCCATAATGACCACCCTCTTCACTCCTTTACAATTAGGAACAATAACCCTCGACCATAGAGTCATTATGGCTCCTTTAACTCGTTTTAGAGCCCCAGAAAGTATCCCTAACAACTTAATGGTTCAATACTACAGTCAAAGAGCTTCTAAAGGAGGTCTTATTATCTCAGAATCAGTTTCTATTCATGAAAAATGTGGTTTACCAAAACATTTCCCTCGTATTGATACTCAAGAAGCTATAAATGGTTGGAAACCTATTGTTAAAGCCGTTCATGATAAAAATGGGTTTATGTTTTGTCAATTAAATCATTTAGGAAGAGCTGCTAAAGGTAATAAATTCCCAGTTTATAGTAGTTCAAATATTCCTATAGCTCAAGAAGGATATCCAATCCCATTACCAATGGATCGTCAACAAATGAATGTGACTATAGATTACTTTTGTCAAGCAGCAGCCAATGCCATGGAAGCAGGATTTGACGGAATTGAAATCCATGGTGCTAATGGATACTTAATTGATCAGTTTTTGGAAGATAATATCAATACTAGAACTGATGAATATGGTGGAAGTATTGAAAATCGGTGTAGATTTCCTTTAGAAGTTCTTGATCTGTTAATAGATACTATTGGTAATGATAAAATTGGGTTTAGAATTAGTCCTTGGGACGTTTATTTAGATGCTAATGATTCCGATCCAGTGGAAAACTTTACTTATGTTTGTCAGCAGCTTGAAAAACGTAATTTAGCTTATGTTCATATTATAGAAGCTAGAAGTGATGCTAATGGAGGTAGAGAAAATGATGATACCAAAGCTAATAGTTTATCATCAGATTTAGTGGTTAGTAGTGTTGCTAAATTCAAACCTAGTTTACCTACAACTCCATTACTTTCAGCTGGAGGTTGGAATAAGTCTAATTATAACAACTTTTCTGATATTGAAGTAGATGGATTAGTGTTTGGAAGACCTTTTATAGCTAATCCTGATTTACCATATAGGTTGAAGAAGGAACTTCCATTGAATCATTATGAAAGAAAGTACTTTTATTCACCACTTATTGAGAGGGGGTATACTGATTATCCGGAGTGGGAGGGGGGGAGTATCCGTGAAGTAGAGAAGTATTAGAGGAGTAGAGAAGTATTAGAGAAGTATTAGAGAAGTATTAGAGAAGTATTAGAGAAGCAAAAGTATAGAAGTAAAAATATAGACGTTATATTATAGAAGTAATAGTATAGAAGTATTACTCTAGAAGCATTACTATAGAAGTTATAGAAGTTATAGTATAGAAATAATAGTATAGAAGTAAAAATGTAGAAGTTATGCAAATATTACTAGACAATTACCTTCTATTATTAAATCATTACTACTTTATCTTCATTAGTTTCATTTGCATTGATCTCATCTCATTATAACCTCATTATAATCACATTAACATCTTTAAATATTGTCTCATTATAATATCATTATAACCTCATTGACCTCATTAAATAATTCTCATTATATTCTTATTAAATATATTCTCATCACATCCTCATTAAAACCTCATCACAATCTCATTATAATCTTATTAACATCTTTAACTATATTAATATCCTCATTATAATCTCATAACTTCATTTCAACATCTCAATATCTCAATATCTCAATATCTCAATATCTCAATATCTTATTGTCTCATCTCATTCTCACTCCTCATCTCACTCCTCATCTCAATCTCAATCTCACCTCCCATGGGCGATATCTTCAACTTCGACGATGAAGTTCTTTCCAGAAAACTCTCCATTCCTCCAGATCCCTTTGATGATGAACCAAAATCCCCTGAAAGAAGACGGTCTTCTGTGTATCGAAGAATGTCTATTCCATTCTCATTAACATCTCAAAACCTGGAATTAATCATTCCTTCCAATTACGCCAATAGATTAGATTCTCCAGAACAATCATCATTAATTCCTCCTCCTACTTCCAATAATTGTTGTCTACATGATTTTGTCCCCGTTAAAGTATTGGGTCAGGGCGCTTATGGTAAAGTTCATTTGGTTCAAGATCGGTATACTAAAAAACTATATGCTCAAAAACAACTTCGGAAACCTGTTGTCAATATATATGAAAAGTCCCTTCACACATCTCAAGTTAAAAGAACCATTTATGAAAAACAAATTTTATCCAATATCACTCATCATAACAACATTGTCAAATTATTCTATGCTCTTCAAGATGATAACAAGTTTTATCTTATATTAGAGTATATTCCAGGAGGAGAATTATTCCATCATTTAACCGCCAATAATTCATTAGGAAATGTGTTTAAAGAAGATGATGTGGCATTTTATAGTGCACAAATGGCGTTGGGACTTGGTCATCTTCATAAATTAGGGATTGTTTATAGGGATTTAAAGCCTGAGAATTGTTTATTGAATAGTGCTGGACACTTAGTATTGACAGATTTTGGATTATCTAAAGATATTGGTGATGGAGGAGGAAAAGAAACTGATTGTAAATCCATCATTGGAACTCCAGAATATATGGCACCAGAGATTTTAAAGGGAGAATCTTATGATTATGCTGTTGATTGGTGGTCTTTAGGATGTGTTATATATGATATGATGAGTGGGAAACCTCCATTTACAGGTAATTCTCATAAAGCCATTCAAGATAAAATTTTAAAAAATAAACTTAAACTTCCTTATTATTTTTCTATGGATGCAAAAGATTTATTAAACAAACTTCTTAATAAAATACCAAAAAAACGATTTAATGTTGATAAAGATTGGAATAAATTTATAAATCATAGATTTTTTAGAAAAATTGATTGGAATAAATTAGAAACTCAAGATATTAAACCTCCAATAGTACCAGTAATAACTGATCCCATATTAGCTGAGAACTTTTCCCCAGAATTTACAGGATTAAAGGTGAGTAATTATAATCAAGAAGAGGCAATAAGTGAAGAGTTTTCGCAGTTTGAAGGGTTTAGTTATACTGCTAGTAGTAGTTTTATTAATAGATTTAGTTGAGGAAAAGGACGAGGGAAAGATTTAGATATAGATCTAGATATAGATCTAGACTTAAACAAGAACTAGACTTAAACAGGAACTAGACTTCAACAGGAACTAGACTTCAACAGGAACTAGACCCAAACAAGAACTAGAACAAAAGAGACTTTTCTCAAACATTTACACTATTTATTCACACTATTTATTCATTTTATTTAATTACTTAATTTACTTAATTACTCAATTTACTCAATTACTCAATTTACTTAATTTAATCACTACTCTATAGTCAAATTACTATAAATCTATAAAGGCTGCGAAATCAATATTCCTGTAATCCAACAACAATGTTAACAGTATTCCACTAAAACTGAAAAAAAAATTTATAGTTATAGAAACAAAAACCTTTACAAGTTAATGAAGTAAAAGAATAAATAATAACTAATACAATATACAATATACAGTCTGCAATATACAGTCTACAGTCTACAGTCTACAATCTATAATCTACAATCTACAATCTTCACCATAGATTTACTGTGCCACACACTCCCTCACCCCCCAGTCGTGTCCCGTGCCCCTTGTTTATCACACTTCGCAAAGGCAATAACTGTTAACAACTCATTACATTACAATGGACGAGACATTAATCGCCACTATTAACAAGTTACAAGATGCTTTGGCGCCTTTAGGAGGTGGTTCGAGTTCTCCTGTTGACTTGCCACAAATTACTGTCGTTGGATCACAATCCAGTGGGAAATCATCAGTGTTAGAAAACATTGTTGGTAGAGATTTCTTACCTCGAGGAACGGGGATTGTTACTAGAAGACCATTAGTATTACAATTGATTAATAAAAGAAGTAGTAAACCCAGTAATAATGATTTAATTTCCATCAATAAAACTAATGATAAGGGAGAAGCTTCAGAAAACAATGCTGATGAATGGGGGGAATTTTTACATTTACCGAACAAAAAGTTCTTTAATTTTGAAGAGATTAGACAAGAAATTGTTCGGGAAACTGAAGCCAAAACTGGTAAGAATTTAGGGATTTCTTCTGTTCCTATCAATTTAAGAATTTATTCTCCTCATGTATTAACATTAACATTAGTTGATTTACCTGGATTAACTAAAGTTCCTGTTGGAGATCAACCAAAAGATATTGAAAGACAAATTAGAGAAATGTTGATGAAATTCATTTCAAAACCTAATGCTATTATTTTATCAGTTAATGCTTCTAATACTGATTTAGCCAATTCTGATGGATTAAAATTGGCTCGGGAAGTGGATCCTGAAGGTTCAAGAACCATTGGGGTTTTAACTAAAGTGGATTTAATGGATGAAGGAACTGATGTTATTGATATTTTAGCTGGTAGAGTCATTCCTTTAAGATTCGGTTATGTTCCAGTTATTAATAGAGGTCAAAGAGATATTGAAGCTAAAAAAACCATTAGAGATGCTTTAAAGGATGAACAAGAATTCTTTGAAAATCATCCTTCTTATAGAGCTAAAGCTCATTATTGTGGTACTGGTTATTTAGCCAAAAAATTAAATGGTATTTTATTACATCATATTAAAGGGACTTTACCCGATATTAAAATGAGAATTGAACATTCTTTGAAAAAATATCAAAATGAATTGAATTTATTAGGTCCAGAAATGTCAGAAAGTCCTACATCTATCGCTTTGAATATGATAACTAATTTTACTAAAGATTATAATGGAATATTAGATGGTGAAGCTCGGGAATTAACTTCTCAAGAATTATCTGGTGGGGCCAGAATTTCCTTTGTATTCCATGAAATCTTTAAAAATGGGATTACGGCTTTAGATCCTTTTGATCAAATTAAAGATGCTGATATTAGAACTATCATGCATAATACTTCAGGATCAGCCCCTTCATTATTTGTAGGAACTCAAGCGTTTGAAGTTTTGGTTAAACAACAAATTCATAGAATGGAAGATCCTTCTGCTAGATGTATTAATTTAATCTTTGATGAATTAGTTAGAATTTTATCCCAAATCATTAGTCAACCTCAATACTCCAGATATCCAGCATTAAAGGAGCAATTATCTCAATTCTTCATTCAATTCTTAAGAGATGCTTTGATTCCAACCAATACTTTCGTTACTGATATTATCAAATCAGAAGAAACTTATGTCAATACTGCCCATCCTGATTTATTAAAAGGATCTCAAGCTATGGCCATGGTAGAAGAAAAATTCCATCCAAAACCTCAAGTAGCCGTGGATCCTAAAACTGGTAAACCTTTACCACCATCTCAACAACCTCAAAGTCAATCACCAAAAGCTGATGAAAATAATAATGGATTCTTTGGAGGTTTCTTTAGTTCTAAAAATAAGAAAAGATTACAAACTATGGAAGCTCCACCTCCAGTTTTAAGAGCTACTGGTTCCATGACAGAACGGGAAACTATGGAAACTGAAGTCATTAAATTATTAATTTCTTCTTATTTCAATATCGTTAAAAGAACTGTCACTGATGTTATTCCAAAAGCCATTATGTTAAAATTAATTGTTAAATCTAAAGATGATATTCAAAGAGTATTATTAGAAAAATTATATAATTCTAGTGATTTGGCTGAATTGGTTAAAGAAAATGAATTAACCGTACAAAAGAGAAAAGAATGTGTAAGAATGGTTGAAGTATTGAGAAATGCTAGTGAAATTGTATCCAGTGTTTAATTGTTTAGAGTAATATAAATTATAATATGAATTAGGAAGTGTTGTAGTGAAGTGTTGTAGTGAAGTGTTGTTTCACTTTTCACTTTGTTTCACATTTATTTGGTTTCACATTTTCGATTTTGTGTAATAAAAATGAAAATTTTTTTGAGACAGCAATAAATTTCTTTTTTGCTCCATAATAAAGTTTTTTTTATCATCATCCTTTTTTTTCTTTTATTTTATACTTTCTTTATAAAAGAACCAATTGTTAAACGGTTGTTCTAGAACTTACTATATATTACTTTGTTGGTCACAGTCAAAGAATCTGTTAAACCAAACAACTTTATTGATTTCAGAGACTAATTTTTCACTGGTGGTTATATTCAATTGTGATCTATAACCAGAGAAATTATCCATTAACCCTTAATTAAAGCACATCTTTTATGCCGAAGAAAGAATCACGACAGTTGAATTGTGTTTATAATAAATTAATTGAACCTGGATAACAGAAAATAACACTTTATTTAAAGAAACAAATTATTTGTTGTGTTTTATAACGGCATAGTCTTATTAAGTGTTTTGCATTTCCTATTTATTAATAATAGCTGACGTTTTTATATTTTTCACTTGTTGATACTCCCCATCTTTCAAGTGGAATTTAATTTTTGGTTAAGCAAAAAATTTTACAACAACAAAAAAAAAAATAACAAGTACTGACATTTTTTCAATTGAAACGTTTCTTGCTACTTCTCTCTTCGTTTTGATTGTTGTTTGTTAAGTCTTAATTTATAATTCTAAGAGCAAGTTCCAATCCACCTTTGAACTTCCTAGAGAAAGAAAACTAAAGAATAAGAAAGTAATAATTAAAACAAAAAAGGACGTTATGGTTGCCCCAGCAGTTGATTATGTTGATCATGAATTAAGTGCTAACTTAGATTCCACCTTTGCTTTTGAAGGCCCGGAAAAATTATTAGAAATTTGGGTTTGGTCTCATGAAGATCAAGCTATTAATGAAGGATTAAGATCCATTCCTTTTGATCAATGGGTTAAAATTTTAGATTTGGTTAATTGTAAAGTATTATCCATGAAATCAACCAAATATATGGACAGTTATTTGTTATCAGAATCATCATTATTTGTTTATCCCCATAAGATGATTTTGAAAACCTGTGGAACCACCACGACTTTGAATTGTATTGATTATTTATTTGATACTATTCAAGGTTATATTAGTAAAAAACTTTATTCAAAAGAAGCTTATAAAGTATTTTATTCTAGAAGATCTTTTATGTTCCCAGAAAAGCAAAAAAATGTTCATAGAGATTGGAAAAATGAAGTTAAACTTTTGAATGAAAACTTTTCCAATGGGAAATCTTATGTCGTAGGGGATTTCATGAGTGATGATCATTGGTATTTATATGTTGGTGGTAAAGATTGTCAACAGAATGAATATGATGATGATGGTATTAACAATACTAATAAAGATCAAACTTTTGAAATCTTAATGACTGATTTAGATCCTGTCAATGCAGAACAATTTATCACTTCAAGAAAACCTGGATATGAATCATTGATTAATAAAGGGTTTGAAGAACATGATTTAGGTCATGATTTCGGTCTTGACACCATGGCTTCAACTAGTTTAGATGGATTATTCAATCCTCCTAAAGATTGTTGTGATGAAAATGATTGTGAAATTTCTCATTTACCATCACCAAAGGAAGATGATGGTATTAATGATACCATTAAATTCACACATGATGCTTTTTCCTTTACTCCCTGTGGATTTTCATCGAATTCAGTTTCTTCTAATCATGGAGGATATTATTATACTTTACATGTGACACCAGAATCAGGATGGTCTTATGCTTCATTTGAAACTAATTATCCTTTTAGTAATTCATCTCCAATTGAGATTAATGATGTTTTAACCAAGATTTTGACGATTTTTTCACCAGGAAAATTTTCAGTTACTTTGATTAGTGAACTTGAAAATTGTAGTTCCTTAACTAAAGAATTGAATGAATTATTTAATTGTAATTTAACTTTACAACAATTAAATTATAAAAAAAATGAACGGATTTTATATGATTTAAATAATAACTATAAGTTATTATACTTAAACTTTGAAAAGAATTGAAATGTTGGGGGATATTAATAAGTTATAGTCCACATAATATCATGCATAGGGTGGTCATGGTATTGGATGAATTTATTAATACAATGTTTCAATTTATAGGATTAATATATGTGAAGTTGAATGTTAGAGATGTAGAGATGTAGTGATTTAGAGATGGAGAAGACGGAGAAAATGGAGAAAGTCGGGGAGAAAATAGCCGACATTTGGTCGTGCATTTACCCAATCAACCTGAAATAGAAAATAGTGAAAAATAGTGAAAAATAGTGAAAAATAGTGAAAAATAGTGAAAAATAGTGAAAAATTACCATGCGTATATAATCAATCATTCTATTATTATCTATATAAAACAATTGAATAATAAATAGAGATTGTTGTTTAACCAGATTGAATATATACAGTAGAAACTAAGTTTTAATTAACTTAGAATTTCTTACCGAAAAGGATAACTTGTAATTGATCGTATAATGAGATAACACCAGCACCGGCGACACCTCTTAAGATGTTAGCACCACAACCCTTGAATAAGGCTGGGACACCTTCAGCAGCGACAACCTTGGTGAAACAGTCGAAAGCACCCTTATATTTAACGGCTTGACCGGAAGTCATCATCATTCTTCTTCTAACGGTATCTAATGGGTAAGAAGCAGTAGAAGCACCAGTGGTAACAGTCCAACCTAATAAGAAAGAGGCTAAGAAAGAACCTTCTAATGGACCAACTAAGACAACAGGTTTTAAGGAATCATATAAACCAAAGTATAAACCTCTGTAGACAATAATACCAACAACAGATGGACCGAAACCTCTGTATAAACCAGAAATACCATCAGATTTTAAGGTCTTTTTGTAAACATCTAATAAACCGTTGAATTCTCTAGCACCGTCACCTTTAGAAGATTTAGCATCGTTAGCTAATCTAGTTCTAGCATAATCTAAAGAGTAAACAAAAGCTAAAGAAGTGGCACCAGCCATACCACCGGAAGCTAAGTTACCGGCTAACCAGGTCCAGTAACCTTCATCTTTTTTGAAACCAAACATTTTCTTAAATTTATCTTTGAAAGCAAAGTTTAAGGCTTGAGTTGGGAAATATCTGACAACATTGGCAGTGTTACCTCTCCAGAAAGAACCAACACCTTCACCAGCAGCAGTTCTCTTGAAACAGTCACCAATACCAGTGAATTTGTGAGATAATCTACCTTGTTTGATCATCTCTTCTTGATTTTGAATCAATAATTTGACTCTTTCAATTGGAGCAGCAGCGGTCTTAGAGACGGCGGCGGAAACACCACCCATCATGAAATCAACTAAGAAATTGTTATCCATTTTTCTTTGAATATATCTATAGAAATGTTATTAATTTAATAAAAATTAAAAGAATAAAAAGGAAGAAAGGAAAAAAAAAAAAAAAGAGAGGAAAAAATTTTTTTCACCGGGAATTCTTTATAATTATATATTTCCAAGGGAGAGGAATATTTTATTGGTTATCAACGACGGACCAATCAAATCGCGCCATTGCTAAAATTTTTAAAAAGAAAATAATCGCCTTAACGCACTACCGAGATTTTGATTTAGAGTGATTTAGTGACAATAATGATACGAGAGAGGACAGAGTAGAAGGGAGTAAGACGGAGGAAAACGGAGTAGAAAATAGTAGAAAATAGTAGAACAAAATACAATATTACAATAACCACAAACACATAATTGAATTCTCGAAGTTTTTGTGAAGAATTGGGGGTAAAACTCGTTTAGCTTGGATTAACAAGATATTTCACTTGGTTTTAAGCTGCGGCTTTGTTTGATCAGTTACACAAACACGCCTGAGGGAAGAGAAGAGAGAAGAGGGAAGAGAAGAGGATTTAAGAGAGACGGTTTAAGAAGGATTAAAGGTTATAGAGAGAGAGAGAGAGAGAGATGTGGAGATATAGAGCGATGTTGTAGAGAAATTGTAGAATCAAGCTGTTTGTGGCAGCCTCTTTGTGATAGCTGTCACAAACAGCTAAACAGCTACTCTCGCGATCCGATTCTCTCCGATATAAACCATACTATTCTATTTTAATGCATATTATTTAAATCCTATTCCTAAGGCAGTTGAACTCCTCTATTATCAGAAGATATTCTTGATGCTCTTTTAGCATTTTGATCAAAATCTGTCATGGCTATTTCTTCAGTCTCTACCAAATCATCATTGGTTCCAGCATGAGATTGATTATAACCGTCTATAAATGATGAATTATCATAAAATGATTTAGCATGACTTTTTCTTTTGAACATATTCAATACCGACTTCCGTTGTTCGGTTTGAGGTATTTGTGATGATTGTGATGTACCATTATGAGTCAATGAATCTTGACTATGATTACCTACCATTACTGTTGATGATGAGTTCAAATGCATCTGTCTTTCAAGAACACTATCAACTTTGGTATTGCTACTACTACTATAATTGGGGGATTCATTACCTGAAATAGACGATTTATCAGGATCTTCATTATGATCAATTTTGACCCGATTAGGATCGGTGGGGTCATAATCCTCGGGGTACTTATCAAAATCACCTCTATCCACACATTCTCTAATAACATCCACATCACTAGGATAATAGAATTTCAACAAAACGTCATATAAAAACCGAGGAATTAAACAGATCAATACTCCAATAAATGTACAGGCCCAATAACTAGTAACACCAAACATTTGTTCTGCGGCTTTATAAAACTCTTGACTGTATAAAGGTGTAGTCCAAACACCAGTCCAGAAATAGATAATAATAATGGAAATCCAAATGAACATCACTGACCACCAATCCCATCTATACTGATGGAGTAATATATAGAAATTACATGAAATACAGGCAATACTAGTGACGACTATTCCAATCCAAAACCGATGATCTATGGGGAGTCCATTCAGTGATGGGAATGCTTTATAATACATCAAATAAGGAAAGAAAAATGATATCACTGATTGATAAATCCCATCCAACATATAAATCCAGAATTTGATTTCTTTAAAATCCAATTGAAGAATCCCACTTCTATATAATTCTGGTACTAACATTGACACTTTAGCACTAACATCTTGATCTAATATCCCCAAGAATATCACGGGTAATGATGTAAATGCTAAACTATAAAACATCAAATACGTGAATTCAAACAAATACGATCCATCAAAATCATTATAAAGTCCATACCAAAACAAAGCAATGGTGTAAATCACATTCTTATAAAAGAAACTTGGTACCATTTCACTAAATCTCTTATAAGCCCATCTTCCATGGGTTAATAATAATCGGGCTAAAAACCGGAATTGCCCAATGGCATAATCTGATGACATTACCGCTTGTCTACCTTCTTCTCCAGCAATACCAACTCCTATATGGGCTGACTGGATCATGGCCACATCATTAGATCCATCTCCAATGGCCAATGTCATAACATTTAAAGTGTCTTTAACAAGTTTCACCACTCCTGCCTTTTGACTGGGTGATACTCTACAACATAAAACAGCTCTACACTGTTTACAAAGCAACAAGAACCGTCTCTTCATATCCTTATTATTGAAAATAAGCTTCAATGCATCTCCATCAATAATGAGCCCATATTTGTCCAGTGGAGGGGAGTGATCCTTAGTTGCTGCCTCTAATTCCTCAATTGAGCCTTCCATTTGGAAATGCTTTTGTAAATAGTTTGTAACAATACTATCTACTATTTCACCAGAACTACTCTTTTTGGTTAATCCAAGTTCTGCTTTCTCTTGAATGGAAATATCAGGTTTAATAATTAATAATTCCATTTCATTTCCTAATAAATTACAAGAAAATCCAATGTTAATAGCAGTTTCCACTTTATCACCAGTTAAAACCCATAATTTAATCCCGGCTTGTCCCAAAAGAGAAATGGCGTCAGGAACTCCATCTTGTAATCGATCTTCAATGGCAGTACCTCCTAACAACACCAAATCTCGTTCAATAGAATCAGCAACTTCTTCCATTTTATCTTCTCTATCTTCTAAAGATGAAGCAGCTTCTTGATGACGTCTATTCCATTCCAAATATTGCAGCCAGGAAATTTCTCTTTGAGCAATACATAAAGTTCTTAACCCTTCAGTAGCAAATTTTTCTAAATGTTTTGATGTAGTATCTAATAATGATTTTTCATTTTCTCGTTTGGATAATCGTCCATAAATTATAGAATCTGCTCCTTTACAAATCAATAATACTTTTGGTTCTTCATCTTCTGATTTCCCCGGAATTTTAACCAAAGCACTCATTCTTTTTCTGGTGGAATTGAATTCTAAAGTATTCAAAATTTGATATTCTTTAGTAACTCCTTGGATATCAACAAGAAATCCAGTTTTAGTGGCTCCTTTGAAAGCAAATCCTAAACTTCTAGCTGTCCCCACTAAGGCAGCTTCATCAGGAGATTGTGCTTTCAACTCCAATTTATCGGATTTGTCATCTTTTTCGGCTAAAACAGAATGACATAATGCTAATGCCAACATGAAATGTTCATTAGATTTCTTTTGTAAATCACCTTTCCCTCCTTGAACATCATTAACAAAATCCTTAGACACAAAGGTTAATTCATCGGTATATTGATTATCGGGATTAGATTGATATAATAGTTCAAGCATTTGTTCTTTATTACGCTCAATTAATTCTCTTTCAATATTTGCTTCTGATTCCACATCAATTCCTTGACGTTTTCTTAACCCTGCAAGAGCTTCAGTATAAGCTTTACCATATGATACTCCATTGATAGTACATTTTTTGAATTCCATGACATTTTGCGTTAAAGTCCCGGTTTTATCACTGAAAACATATTCAATTTGTCCCAAATCATCAGAAATACTCCACGATTTAGGCGTACAGGGGAAGTCCAATCGATCATAATACATATTGACATCGGAATAAATGAAGAATGCTTGAGCAGACTTGATAAGTTCAATAGTAATATAAAGGGAAATAGGAACCAATGATTGAAATAAAATCAAGGCTACGAAACAACTGATTATACCATTCTTCCATGAAGTATCCATAATGGTTCCGAATTCAAAATAATCTCGAGAAACATCAGTTGTATCATAATAAAACCCATTTAGAAGACCAGATACAAAGCAAATAATAAATAATAATACAAAATTGATAATGACATAGTAATTTAATTGTTGGGAAATTCTTGATTGTTTAGAAGGAGTTATACCAGAGTTAATCATAATTTTAGAATCACTACCAGTGAATACAGTTATCCCAATAGCCCATTTAGTGTTTCTTAAAGTACAACCTCTTAATAACAAGTTATTAATAGTAATGGATTCTTGAGCCAATTCACCATTTTCTTCATATTTCAAATTCCCCTGGTAACCAAATAAATTAGGATGAGGACCTTCACTATCTATTTGAAACTTATGATGGATTAAATCATCACCTTTAGTGATTTTGTGATTATTACCATATTTTAAAGATTGTTTCACCTTTAAGTTAGTTTCCCCATCCAAGTTTTTGGTTTCAACATAACATCCATTATCTTCATCACTGGTAGATAAAAGAATAACATCAGCTGGGATTTCTTCATTATTATAGATTCGTAAAACATCACCAACTCTAACATCTTTCCATAATTTTCTTGAGAATTTTAATGATTTTGGTCTATGGGATTGAGATTTTCTACCTGATTGGAAAGATTTTCTACCTGATTGGAAAGATTTTCTCATTTCCAGGAATGGATTTTCACTTTGAGTGGAATTTCTTGACATTATATCACTATCAAAACTTTTACGAATATTGACAGGATTATCATCACCAAGTTCTTCATTTTGTCTTCTTATTTTATCTGCTTTACCCTTTTTAGTCAAGTTTTCTTTTGAAGAATGAATAATTCTCATTACTAATCGAGAACATGCTTTTTTAAATCTTCTCCATAAAGAAATCTTTTCATCATATAAATTAAGATTTTCATATTTATAATTGTCATTAATTCCCATATCGGTTAAAATATGAGTTGGTTGATTATTGACTTCTAAATCAGAATTAGTTCTTCTAGAATCTTCAACAGCATCTCTAATAGCAGTCAACACCACAATGACAATCAACGGAACCATAGCCAAAAATGGACTAGGAACCCCAAATATTTCAAAAAATCCCAAAATAATTAACACCAAAAAGTAAATATTAGCCACATTCTTTAAAAACTGATTGGATATATTAATGGGGATAAATGTTAATGGCGTATACTTAGTTGTCCGTATTTTATTTCTAGGATAAGATACTGCAGGTTTACCAGTTTTATCATCCAAATATTCTGGTGGTAAATGCTGGTTAAGGACAATTGACCGTTTTTGATCCTTCCGATCTTTGGGATCAGCTTCAATTACATCATCTTTTTTATTGTTACGATCATCACCATCATTATCATCTTCATCAGAAGTAGAATCATAAGCATCAATAATAGCACTATTGGTATTGGGACCTCTTATAATAGAATCGGATCTAGAATTAACAGTATTCTTTCTTGAAGTACTATTGGCAGAAGATAATTGTCTCATTAACCCAGGAGGTTTAAGAATTTTGGCTATAGTCTTGGATCGACTAACATTTTCAGGTTTTGGTTTCCCCTTTTTATTTCTGGTGGTTCCCCATCTATGTCTTTTTAACCCTTGAGATTCGTCATAATCATAATTATCATAATCTAGTTGTGCAGCCTTCTCTATAGATGGGAATTCCACTGCATTTTGTTCAAACGGAGACTCTTGTTTAAAATTATAAACCTCATCCTCTAGAATGACATTTTTATCCATAAATGGAGATGTAGCTCTGGTAAAAGATTTATCCTGACCCGTTTCAGCATTTTTAGTATCATTTTTATTGACATCAACATCAACATTATCATTAACAGAAGATCCTGGCAATTTAAACCTTAATGAAGGTCTTCTTGACGCCGAGGAACCTGAACCAAAAGTATTGGAATTAGGTGATGTAATATTAGGACTAGGAAATTGTCCATTACCAAACCTACTATCAACATTCAACTTAGGTGTAGGATGATAAGTACTCGATTCATAGTCACTATTATCAAATGAATGATTATCAGGCAGTTTAGCGCTTCGGAAACTTTCATCACTAAATACCCGATTATTAGACTTTTTACCACCATTATTCACATCACCATCATAAAACGAATGTTCATTGGTAGATAGCGAGTTATATGATTGGTCCACAAATGGACTTTGATGCACATCTTCTTCGTCACCTGGAGATCCCATATGAAGTTGACGAGTTATGAAAAATTAGAACTAAAAATAGATAAAAGAATGAATAATAATAATAATAATAAATGATAAATGATAAGTAACAATACTCAAACGTGTTGATAAACGATATAAAACTCCAAATATTTCGGATATAGTCTCGGCGTTTGTAAGTAATCAATGTATGGAACAAAGTATCAATGTTTTTGGAAGTAAATGTCGGTGATCGGTGATTGGTGATGGGGAGATGGTTTAGATGTGTAATCAATCAAATTTTTTTTTTTTTTTTTTTTTCGCATGGATCCCGATTTGACGGAAATGATATTGTAAGCGAAAGGAGGTTTGTCGCGATAATTAAGGAATTAGGGAGAGATAGCGCGTTTAGTGAGGGATTTAGACGTGGTGTGGTGGGAAGATGAAGATGAAGAAGAAGGGTCACGTGCATGGACATGTGCCATGCATATATCAATATGCAGTTCGTTTGTAGTATAGAAGAGTATAGAAGCAGAGAGTATAGAAGTAGGGAGGAGGAAGCAGAGAGTATACCACAGAACCAAATACCGTCACAACTACACAACAACACATCTACAGCAACATCTACAGCAACATCTACAGCAACATCTACAGCAACATCTACAGCAACATCTACACAACATCTACACAACATCTACACAGCTCACTATCAGTAATAATGACCATACCACTTTATCAAAAGCTTAATTCCTCCAGTTACATCATTCCCTAACTATTCTCATTTTACCCCAAGTATTAAAACTCCGTCAATCTCATCACATGGTCGGGTTCCTGTTCAAACTCCGATAAGTAAACTCCGATTTACAGGTTAGCCCCAATTAAGTGCGATCTAACCTGCAATTTCCTCCATCTATTCCCCAATTCTCCACTATTTTCTCAACTTCTTTCAGCTAATCACATGAACTACTATTGTAATTTTGGGCAATGCAGCAAAATCTGGATATAAACTCCGCTATAATAGCTCCGAAACTTTTCTAGTCATTTAGTATAAATAAAGTCCCAGATCACCAAGGAACAAAAAAAAGAAGAAAACAAAACAAAACAAAACAACTACAACTACAACTACAATTATAATTACAACAACACAATATGATTGCTGATTATTTAACTACTTGGTACGGAGTTTTAGGTGTTTTATTGATACTTAAATATGTCGTTACTGCTATCATTCAATATAGAGCCTCCAAAAGATTAGGCTGTGCTAAAGTGACCCATCCGTTTGAATCAGGATTTTTAGGAATCAAAATGATTAGAGAAGTCCTTGATACTAAAGCTAAAGGAAGAATGGTTGATTATAGTACACAAAAGTTCCTTGATTATAATGCATCAACAGGATCTTCATTCTCTTTAGGATCAATGTCAATTATGACCAAAGATCCAGAAAACATTAAAGCAGTATTAGCCACTCAATTTAATGATTTTGATTTAGGTACTAGACATAAACAATTTTATCCATTATTAGGAGATGGGATTTTCACTTTAGATAATCAAGGTTGGAAACATTCAAGAGCCATGTTAAGACCTCAATTTGCTAGAGAACAAGTTAGTCATGTCAAATTATTAGAACCTCATATTCAAAATTTGATTGCTCATGTTAAGAATGCTAAAGGAGGACAATTTGATATTCAAGAACTTTTCTTCAAATTAACTTTGGATTCCGGTACAGAATTTTTGTTTAGTGAAAGTACAGAATCATTAGTTGATGATTCTATTGGTAAAAAACCAACTGGTAGTATTGATCCTGCTATTAAAGCTAGATTTCCTGATGCTTTTAATGAAGCTCAACATATTATTTTCTTTAGATCAGTATTACAAAAATTTTATTGGGCACTTAATCCTAAAGCGTTTAAGAAAAATTGTGATGATGTTCATAAATTTGCTAGTTTTTTCGTTGATAAAGCTTTAAGTCTTTCTACTGATGAATTAGAAAAGACTTCTTCTGATGGTAATTATATTTTCTTATATGAATTAGTTAAACAAACTAGAGATCCTACTGTATTAAGAGATCAAAGTTTAAATATTTTATTAGCTGGTAGAGATACTACTGCTGGATTATTATCATTTGTTTTCTTTGAATTGGCTAGAAATCCTCAAGTATTTGAAAAATTAAAAACCGAAATTTATGAAAGATTTGGATTTGGTGATGAAAGTGATTTAAGTAATATTTCTTTTGAAACTTTAAAGAAATGTGATTATTTAAAAGCAGTTTTAAATGAATGTTTAAGATTATATCCTTCAGTTCCTCAAAATTTTAGAGTTTCTAATAAAAATACTTCTTTACCAAGAGGTGGTGGTAAAAATGAAGATGAACCAATCTTTATTCCTAAAGGTACTAGTGTTAAATATTTCATTCGGGCTACTCACAGAGATCAAATGTATTATGGTAAAGATGCTGAAGTATTTAGACCAGAAAGATGGTTTGAACCTGAAGTTAAAAAATTGGGTTGGGCTTTCTTACCCTTTAATGGAGGTCCTAGAATTTGTTTAGGACAACAATTTGCCTTGGTGGAAGCTTCTTATACTGTAGTCCGGTTATTACAAACATTCACCAATATTCAAAGCTTTGATAACGAATATCCACCAAGAACCAATGCTCAATTGACTATGTGTCATAAAGAAGGGGTTTTCATTGGATTATCATGATTATTTATTTGTATTTATTAAATGTATAAAAATGGTTTTAGAGTTAGAGCCTTAGTCGAAGTCTTAATCTTAATCTTTAGTTATAAACCCTCACTCTTTAACCATTAATCTACATCATATACTAATATACATTATGCACTTTCAGGTTCCTTTTTCTTAGCAAACGTAGCAGTCCATTCTTTAGCAACTCCAATAGCTTTAGCTTCATCTTTTTTCCAATCTTCAGCCACGTCATTGGCTAAAGGATCATCCGGATTAGGCGCTGCTAATAATGCTTGAATCGATAATAATATGGTTCTTATTTGTAATGCAGGACTCCAATTATCTTTTAAAACATCTAAACAGATTCTTCCTAATTTGTCAATATTAGGATGATATATTTTAGTTAAGAAACGGACTTTTGGTGGACACATAGGATAATCATCTGGTAAGTACAATTCTAAGTCAAATACTCCATTTTCATAAGCAGAAGAATCAGGACCATCCATAGAAACTACAAATGCTCTTAAATTGGATTCATCAGGATGGGCCGAAATCCCTGGCACGGGATCCGACATCAACCGTTCGGTTTCTTTAATAATTCTCTTTGGTAATGCTGCCATAGTTACTCCTTGAATTGAAATAATGCGAACGTAGAAGTATAGTGTTGAAGGGTTAATGTGCAGTACGGGAGAGGTGAATAAAAGTAGAAGATAAAAGAAGAGAAGAGAAGAGGAATAAAGTGTAGAGATTATTTATCACTGAATAATAGAACACTTGACCGATTAGGAAGTATAGAACTCATTAATATGTAGTATAGAACTTATTGAGAATTTATTGGGAACGTCTTGAGAACTTATTGGGAACGTCTTTAGACCTTATTGAGAACTCATTTATTGTTAGTATAGACCTTATTCATTACTTAAATGATGGTATATAGAACTCATTGAAGGACATTTGTCATATACTGAAACACACACACACACACAATAATTAATCATTATTAAACATTTCAGTTTAGTCAATCAAATGAATACAAGTTCTATAACCAGGTTACCATTATAAGCATTGTCTAATAGACAAAATCAAAAAAGAAATGTACACGATCTTGTGTTATGTTAATGCTGACAAAAAGAAAACGTTTTCTGACAAAACTTTTACCGAAAACACTTTCATTTTCAACAGAAAAAGGGTTAGAAAATTTTCATACCTCGATTTCATTACCTCTTCGATTTAATTACTTCGATTTCATTACCTCCTTGATATAATTACTTTTGTACCACTAGATGACTTATAACCTTGCATAATTTCACTCAACATTTTCACCGCTCCAACCATTCACATCTACAGTTTCTTTTCTCTTACAGGCCATCGGAAATCTGTCGTACAAGTTTGCCGTTTCCCGCTTAGGCATTCGCTATGCACATTTTGGAGTCAGTGCACATAATACATTCCTGATTGGAAAATACTTAAACACCTTTAGTGATCCACTGGGAGTTTTACATAACCATAAAAACTATTCCTTTGGTATTACGGTTACATAACCACAAAGAAGAATCAATTAGTATTTGCTAAGGTGTAAGTAATTAAGGGTCGTTTAAGAATGCCGTAGAACAGAGTCTCAGCTTGGTGATTAGATATGAGTGTTTTTTTATAGGTAAAAGTTTTTTTGATTGTAGTGATAGATTTAGAAGACATTGAGTAGTAGTATTGGTAGTAGTATTAGTAGTAGTATTGGTATTAGCATTGATATTAGCATAACATTAGCATTGATATTAGCATAACATTAGCATTGATATTAGCAAAACATTAGCATTGATATTAGCATAACATCACCATAACATTAGCATAACATCACCATAACATTAGTATTAACTTTAACATTACATTATACTAACATCACCATACCATCACTATAACATTACCATTAGCCCCTTGCACTATTCTACCTCACTATACTCTACCATCTATGCCTTCTTTGAATGTCATCAGTCCAGTATACTATACCCTTATTCTATTCTCTCTCCCCTTTGATCTTCGCAAACTTATCTGTCCATTCTTTAGCAACTTCAATAGCCTTCCCTTCATTCTCTTTCCATTCTTCAGCTACATCATTGGCTAAAGGATCATCCGGATTAGGCGCTGCTAATAATGCTTGAATCGATAATAATATGGTTCTTATTTGTAATGCAGGACTCCAATTATCTTTTAAAACATCTAAACAAATTCTTCCTAATTTGTCAATATTAGGATGATATATTTTAGTTAAGAAACGGACTTTTGGTGGACACATAGGATAATCATCTGGTAAGTACAACTCCAAATCAAATACTCCACTTTCATAAGCAGATGACTCAGGACCATCCATAGAAACTACAAACGCTCTTAAATTAGACTCATCAGGATGGGCCGAAATCCCTGGAACAGGATCTGAAACTAATCTTTCAGTTTCTTTAATAATTCTCTTTGGTAATGCTGCCATTAAAAGAAGGTTTAACTACTTAACTACTTGTAAGAGATAAAAAGTGCGAAGCATAAAATCTCCTATTCAAAAGAGCCAAGAGGATCATGACATATTTCTATTGATAGTTTATAATGTAAGGAAAACTTATCGGGGTTATAAAGTTATTGTTAAATTTATAGATATTTGGCAATTAATCAAACATAAAAAATATTTTTAAAATCATGGAAATATTTTCTTAATATCGTTAATTCTGAGGGTGTAATTTCCAGATATTTTTTCACATACATTTTTTCACATAGATTTTTTTTTTCATCTTCTACTTCTCTCCGTTTGGCCGTACTTTTGTACAATCAGATGCTATTTCCCACTCCACATTTGTCTTGACTACTCGAGATCAAGTATATGTAAGTGAGCTTAAATATATGCAGGCCCGAGTAAACTTTCAGAAAAAAAAAAAAAAATAATAATGATATCATTGGCTTGTGAAGACTACTTTGAAGTGAGTAAAAGGCTACATTAACCTTGAACCTGTAAGTTGATAACCATAGAAATTCAATGCTTATGTATGTTTATTCGGTTGTCTGGGCGAAGCTCGTTAACATAGTTGTCAGGATAAATTGAACATTTTCATACCTACAACTAGAACAATGTAACAATACTGTTACATATCATGAGCCATGACACTTCCGCTACGATAAACCCTACTTTTTTAGGCGAACGCCTTAGACATATTGTGACTAATTAGGAAAGCATATTAGGAAAAGGGGTTTTTTTTAAGAATCCCTTCCTACATTGTAACAATAGGTATTATTTCTATTCATAGAACAATAGAAACTTTTTTTTTTTTTTCATTCCTTTCTTTTTTCTACTCGCTATCCTGCATAAAGCCCTCGCTCCCTCTCAGTCCAAAGGTAATTTTAAACCCAAATCAGTTAAATTACAACCTTTGGTTTTTATTTGGAATGTAGAAAAGAAAAATATCCATCTTCAATTACATATTGGATGTGATGATATCATCGACTGATAGAGAAAAAGTGAGTTGTAGTCATTGGAATATTTTCATAATTACACGGAGGTGAAACAAGGTCTTAACCAATTTCACACAACAAAATAACCATACTTCAATCTCAACAATTTAATCTCCTTACATCAACAATATTGTACCTAGTGAGATTTTTTTGAGGTTGCTGTGGTTTGTTCGATTCAATTGTATTCAAGAAGCTTCCTTCCTAACTAGTCATTTCTTATGCATGTTTACGATACATTGTGCATATCCCTTTCCTAAATAGGCTTAATTAAACCGATTAGGAAAGTGGGATATTTAAGTTTTTTTTTGTATTGTAGTGAAATAATTCACTTAAGTTTATAGTTTATTAAGGGCGGAGAGAGTCATGGTATAAGGAATAAGGTCATTAATCTAATTACTCACTATTAATGGTTTACTAGTAATTAAATACTATTAATTGAGTATTGGCCGTTGAATCTTGATCAATTGACTACTCGCCAATATATAGGCTATTCTACTCATAACCTTTGAATCATATGCCAAAACCTCTTGCCCACTATGCCGTTGATGATTAGCAACCGTACAACGTCAAATCATTCTGTTCCGTGCATCCCTTATATTTCCTAATTGGGCTCGCCATTTCAATTCCTCTTACTTAATGAGGTTCTCCACTTTAACCCTTTAGTCACTATTGTCAGCTGAAAAGGAAACCTGCTAATCATTTAGAACTTTATCCTTGGAAATACGAAAAACCTTCTATATTCCCAACTACACCCTCTGATTGCCATTTCCCACGCCATTAACGTAACATCTCTACCTGGGATCATCAACTACCCTTTTCTCATGTCTATCTTTTTCGCTGGTTTTCTTTCATATGCACAAACTTTAGCCATACGCATGACTAATTAGGAATGAGGAGTTTTATGCGGACGACTAAATAGGAAAGTTTTATGCAACTAGTAAAACCCAAATAGGTAAATTAATTGCAACTCACCTGCATGCAGCCTTGGGCATTCTACATCTTTTACCCCATATTTTGTGTGGAAGGATAAGTGATGATGTGAAAAATTGATTGATTAGAGATTGTTTTTCAGGGTAATTGAAGTGATAAAACAAGTAATGTGTCAAGATTTTGGTGTGGTTGTGATCCTGAGGTGGATGTTATATGGTGTTCCCTTTTTTTGCGGTGAAAATTACTATTATTTGATGTTATTATAGTTGCCTCTAGGTATTATCAAAGTTTATTGTTTCCCAAAAAATTTCTTACAAAATTTTTTTTTTTTTTTCGGATTTACATTCTCTACGATACAACGCTATAACCTTTCCTAATTGATCAGCATTTGGATGAAAATGTTAAAATGCATAAGGATGTGTTTTTTGTTTTGGGTTAAATTGACTTCTAGAATTTGGGAATGCCATTTCGTAATGGACTTCCCCCTTTCCCTAGGTTTATTATATATATACTTTATAATTTCCTTGTTTTCAGTTCTTATATAGTTTTTCTAATACCAATTATAATACCCTTCTATCGTTCTTTTTTTTTGTTTTTAATACCCAAACATGATGGATACTAAACCCCCAGCTAATGGAAGAAAGTTATGGAGAGTTAAGAGATTAAATCAAAATGCTCAACCAGAATCTAATACTGTTGCTTGTCAAAAGAATTCTTTAAAGATTGCTAATAGTACTCAATATGGAGTCAGAAAACCTCAATTGAAGAGACCAAAGAATAAACCTGGTATGCCTAAAGACTTTGTCTTTGTTGATTTATCTCCCGTTAAGGATGCCAATGATTCTGATATTGCGTCTACTACATCCTACGACTCTGATCAATTCAGTCCTGTTCTTTCGTCTGCAGATGAATCAATGTCATCTTTAAATGATAGCGTCTTTAGTGACGATTTTGATTATTCGGATTTTTCATTCGACTCATCGCTGATAATCGATGACTATATGCAGTCCCACCCATCACAAGTGATGATGTCACCAGAGATGGGACTTGGATTAATGAATAACTGGAACCAACCAATGATATCACAAGAAGAATATCAAAGTCAATTTCATACCCCTCGTCAAATGAGTCAACCACAATTTGAAACTCCAGTTAATCAAATAACGTCATCATCATCACCAACCATGGCTGCAAAAACCAGTCCTAAAACTCCACCATCTCATGGAAGATCTAAATCTACAAGTTCAGTACCAAAGAAAAAAGCTGGAGGACTTCAATTTAAAACTTACACAGCACCAAAAGCTAAACAATCAAAATCATCATTGCCATCAAGACCAAAAAATCATCATAGACATACAGTTTCTCAACCAATTGCATCACCAGAAAATCATAATGTTCCATCTAAACCAGGATTAGATGATTTTATGAAATTAAATGAACAAATCATGGTTTCATTATCATCAGATAATAGTTCTGGTGATGAATCTATAAATCTTTCTACACCAATAACTGATCTTTCAGAGGTGGAAGATGATTTACAAAAACCAGTTCAATTTGATAGTAACTTAACTTCCTGTGGTCTTAATGATTTCTTATCCACCAAACAAGATGAATTTGATTTAAGTTCTTTTGTTGCTTTGTAATGATTTTATGATAATGCTTTTTTTTATTTTTTCGTCCATTTATATGGTTACATTCATTCGTCCATTAAGTTGGTTATTCTCATTCTTTTTTTCGTCAAATTTAGGCTTATTTATTCGGGTAGGTATGTATATATGTAAAGTAATTAAAATAATACAGTAATTAAAGTGATACAGTAATCAAAATAATACAATAGTTAAAGCAGTACTTCACATAATACTTCACATAATAATTCTTAACAAAAACCCCTTTAGCAAATAACTTCATTTCTAATCCCATCACTCATATGCAATATTTCGCTTACCTTGCACCCCAGAGACCAAAGAAGTCGATACATATCCCACCGATGTCATTATTCAGGACTTGAAACTATGTACCCCACATTAGTTTTCTTTTTTCTTCATTAACTTTAAAACATAACTTATTTAGGAAAGTATGGAACAATAAGCTTAAATTAGGCGAGGCGAGAAGAATTACTGCAAAAAGTAACTAACGGTAATACTTGGTAGTGGGAATTGATAGCAATTGTAAGGGTATTAGTTTCTTCTTTTTAACTCTTTTTGGATATCTCTGTGGTTATGATATATTTTTTCTTTGATTGACAGTTTAGCCGAGTTGGTGATATCAGTCTCACCATCAAATGGGTCTTTAATGATATCTTCTTGTTCGTAGTTACCTTGTTCTTCAGGATGAGGTTCTTTTTCTTCCACAAGTCGATACTCTGGGGCCTGGTACGGTTTAATTAGAGGAATATAGGTTGAAGGTTCCTTTGGTTCAACATAATCATCTTGATCTTCTGTTAACATACACTCTTTTCTATCATTAACGGTGAAACTGGTTACTTTACAATAGTTATCATTTTCCATTATATTCTTAGCTTGTTCTTCTTCAGATTCACAACTTTGATCAAAGTATGGATGGAAAATCGATTCCCGGTACTCAAATCGGGTATACATCTTATTAATATCAGGGTTAATTTTAATACTTTCAGCAGCTTGATGCCAGAATTCTCCATTTAATGAATGATCAGAAGACCAATTCTGATCAGGATCATAAGCGTCTCGGGCCAGATATTCATATTCCCAAACAGGTTCAGCTCCTTCATTAATAAATGTATGGTTTAACTTGGTATAATAAGTAAAAGAATTAACAATATCAAATGAATCCACATCAACACTATAGTATCTCCAAGCAGGATTGTTACCTCTAAAAGGAGTTATAGAAGGTCCAATTAATGCATAGTTAAGAACATTATCTAGATCTTTACCATTTCCAGCATAAATCACTTGAAATTGATCATTTAAATCATAACCAAAGAAGATCCCAGCAATTACTTTAGGAGAGAATCTTTGAATAATTTCCTTGAATATTTTAGTTGGCACGGGAAGTGATTGTTGTGAAGGAGGTAAATGGGCTATAATCCACACTCTTTGATCATTAACTTCACTAGCAATGAGTTCATCAATAAGAAATCTCCAAATCCCAAATGGATCAAAGTGTAAGGAATTAGTAAAAGCATATAAGTTCTTGGAATTCCATACATTGGAGTTCAAAGAAACAATCTTTAACCCTCGTGATGTCGTTGTAGCGTATCCAAACTTGTTGTATCTGATTTGCTTTGAAGCCTTGAAATCAATCCAATCTAAATCATGCCACATATCAGCAAGAAAATCAAACTGCCATTGATATTCATAGACATTATCGAAGGAATTGGGTGGGAATTGGTTCCCTGGAATACTATCTTTAACCCCTATAGCTGAGTAAAGGGGAACTCCTGGCAAATAATGACTAATGTCTCTATACACTTGGAACTGAGACTTCAATACTTGATCCTTATTAACAAATTGGGAGTCAGAATGGTCTACAGTACCACCAGTAAAGATACCAAATTCAAAGCTAAGGTGGTTTTCATGGAAATCTCTAATAATCTGTAACGTATTGTTAATTAACAACTCTGGAGAATCACAGGAATAAGATCCAAATTCGTGTGCCGGTAACCAAACATCTTGTTTTGTAGCGTATTGGTCCAAAAATGGACCCTTTTTGAAGTGACCACTTTCATAACTACTTTGGTAGAACGATAACCCAAAGCTGGCGTCAAATAATGACGCATAATCATAAGAATCTGGTGGTGATACTGAGTTATAACTATGAGGAGAACAACACACAGCTTGTGAACAATTGGCTTCTGACAATATGGTATAATCTAATTGAATATCAGCATCACTTAAATGGAGAACATTGAAGGTTTCTCCACTAGGTTTAGGAGCATCATAGCTTCTAGGCTTAGGAGGCCAAAGCTTATCCAACTCAATATCAGGAGTCTCTGGTAACACATTACAGTCATAATCATGATAATAACAAAACAAATCACCATCAAGACCTTCTGGTCCCAATACCTGTAACATTTTGGTGAATTCATTACCTAAAGTGGTCATGGAATTACTAGGATATCCAAAGTTTATATGACACTTTGTGTCATCAAACCCCATTTCCTGACACCAACCACCAAAGATTCTGGGCACAAGTTCTGGTTTCATTAATGCCACAAACTTACCCACTTGTAATCTCATCTTACAGGAAACACAACCATCTAAGTCATTAGCCTGAGTGATATCTTTTAACTGAGTAATAGCTGAAGTCACTAAATCTTCATCAGAAATATGATTCTGAGATGGAGCTTGAATCAGATAATCTTTAGTCGTAGGAGAATAATAAGTCATTTTAAGTGCTTGAGTGATCCCAAAGAGGGAAATAATTGAAACCAACTTCATAATTTTTATAGTAATAGAGAAGAAGAAGAAGTACAATTAATGGTTGCAAAACCAAATGCAACCGCAAATGGGTCTATTTATACTGCGAAATTCTAATAATTATTATTAATGTACAATAGTATATATTTAATATCTACACCGGAATAACTTTGTTGTTTTGTTTTGTAAAGCTCAGGTTACTTAAAATCAATCATATCATTGAAAGATTTTATAGTTTCATTAGTGATATTGGAATTGTTTTTCATATAATTGATGACATCATTAATCAAGGTTCTATTAATATTGGACTGTTCTAATTGAAACAGTTTATTCTGTTGGATCAAATTGTTATTATTATCAATTAATCGGGATATTTCCATCAGATGTTGTCTTTGTAAAAAATTATGTTCTTTAATTAGGGTTTCTATTAATGATAGAATGGTTTGATCTGAGGTGGAATTATCAGCCATAAACGTTTTCAATGAATCTCTAGTGGAATTTAAACTAGTTAATGCTTGTCCTGGTTCTAAGGTTTCATTATGAGTCAAATTGGAAATGTTTAATAAGTTTTTCGGAGTATCTCCAGAAACACTTTTACTATAAGTACTGGTTTGATCCATATTAGTATCAGATAATTCTTGAGGACTAGTACTAGAAGAGAATGATCCCGGTTTACTTGTAGGAAGATTTTCTGCCACAATAGGAATTCCAGAAGTACTTCCAGGACCAGAATTGGATTGTGAACCTGTAGAAGTTTCTTCAAGGGATTGTAAATTAGCATCATGACTATTAATCATTAAAGAATATTCCAATAATACTGAATCAGCCACCTTACCACTTTTCAAAGTTTCACTTAACTCAAATAATTCTAAAGTCGCCAATTCTAAATCAGCCAAAGAACTATGTCTATTAATATTTCTGAATACAGGTAAGTCATTATTGAGATCATTATTGGATTTTCTTAATTTGGCTTTCTTTAAAGCTGATGATAATTGTCGTTGTAAAGTCCGTACTGTGGGTATAATCAATGTATGATTATTATTAGCATTATGTTTTAATCTTTCTTGTTGTTTCAACTCAGCATATTTACTTTGAATCATTTCCCATTTTTTAGTTTGGGATAAATTTCGATCTCCAATGTATTTAAAAGGTTTATAAGTCACGACCAAATAAAGAATAAGACAAATATCTTTAGCATTAAGTTTTGTCCGTTGAGCTTTACTAGATAAATCTTCATTCAAGGAGCTATCGCCAATAGGAGTGGAATCACCAGTGTCAGGGATATCGGCTTGAGCAATGTTGTTGATATGGGAGATGCCAGTGGGAGGATTACTGGGGGTAATAGTAGATCCGGGATTATTAGAATTACTAGGACAAGAACTAGAACCACCACCAGAACCACCACCAGAAAGGTCCAACTTATCATCTTTTTCCTCCATAATAGGTCGACTTGTAGGCAATGATTGTGGATTATTTTGCCCCAGTGATGACTTTCTCTTTTGATTATGAAAATTTGGTCTTAATCCATCAGGTATCAGACTTACATTAGTACTAGTGGGAGATCCTAAAGACGACGACATATTCTCTGAAGAATTAGTTACATTGGAACTAGCTCCAGAAGTAGTAGAATTATCTCGTAATGGTGGATTAATACCTGCTGGCGACTCATTAGACAACTCGGCTTGTTGATCTATAAATGAAGCATTGACTTTATCATCATCACCACTGGTATTAATACTATTAGTCTTTGATTGCTCATGAGACATAATTGGCGAGTTGGGTTACTCGTATAATGCCAGGATTCCCACCTTTATAGTGATATGAATAACAATTTGGGATCAATTGGGGGAAGGAGTTCTGGAAAGTAGTGATTTCCTGATGACGTTAGGGATTTAGTGACAATGCAATTGAAAACAAAACAAAAAAAAAAAAAAAAAAAAACGAACTGATGAAAACAGAAACCTCAACACTAAAAAAGAAGGAAAAGAATAGGAAAAGAAAAGTATAGGAAAAGAAAAAAAAAAATGAAAAAAATTTAAAAAATTAAAAAAGATAAAAGATTAAAAAAAAAAGCAAAATCAACCACTTGATTCGACTTTGTCGTTAAATGTTTCTTTCAGATTTTTTTTTTTTCTTCTGTAGTAATTTTATTTTTCTATTCTATTTTCCAAACTTTGCACAGGTTTTGCACTGAGTTTTGTTTTATTTTTTTTTTTTTTTTTTTCGGCCTAATCGCTTTTTTTGGTCTGGGGGTAACGTTTTAGAGTATTAACGTTTGGTTTGTAGGTTTAGAAGGGAAGATACAATAAAGGTAGAGAAAGAGAGAGAGAGAGAGAGAGAGAGAGAGAGAGAGAGACAAAAAAAAAAGAGATAACGGCAAAACTAAATCTATATACATTTTAATTTCCTTCTTTTTTTTTCCTTTTTTTCTTCCTTTTTTAATTTCCTACTTCCCTCTCTCTATACATTTTTTTCCAAACAAACTTAAACCTTTCGCTGAAATTCGCCAGTTCTATGAAGGAAAACAGCAATCAAAACACTTTTTCTCATCACAGCAATCGTATTTGACAACTGAAGCATGTCTCACTTTTTCGACAATTGTCTTTGATAGGTAGTGTTGAGTTGTTTGTACAGTTCATACATTATCTACACTCTATACCCATTTTTAACCCCAATCTCATGGTCTTTTCAACCCTTCTTCTCTATAACTCTTCCAGACCAAATTTATCTCTGATGTCATAGGGGTTGATGGTCTCCAAAGATCCAATATGCTGGTGTGTTTACGTCATGATGAGGAGGGATGGCGATTATGTAAGCGGCCTGCCACGGCTGACGTAAGCACCCACCTTTATCTTGCGCAACCTCAGTGACCCGAAACGTATCTCTGCAGCAACTGGACATGAGCGCTGGGGACGACACTAGTGTTATTACTACTACTTACACTACTCACCCTAATTAAGATTAAATCCTGCAGCAAATGAACTGGTTATGGATTTTATATCATCATCATTAATTTGTGGTTTGGATTTCTCATAATCTTTATTAATTTGATCCAATTTGGAATAGAAATTCCCATTCATGGCTCTGGCTTTAGCATCATTTAATTTTGGCCAATTGTCGTATCTATTATGAACACTTTCATTGTTAGTACCAGAATCAATCCCACTGACTCCATCAATCGATAGATTTCTATTATTGGTAATGGTTGATGCAACTCCCCCTCCATTGGCACCATTAAACCGAGGTATTCTCCTCTTAGGTGCTGTTAATTGTAACATTGATAATTGTAAATTATCTAAAGGTCCTTCTACTAAACACCCTCGTTCTCTATAATGAAGAAGTAAATGATTCCATAAGATATTTTTACTTAAAGCAACGGTATTACCTAAAATAACCATTCCATATTTCCCTCTAGTTAATGCCACATTTAACCGTCTAGGATCTTTTAAAAACCCAATACTATGAGTTTCATTAGCTCTTACACAACTTAAAATAATAAAATTCTTTTCTCTTCCTTGGAATGCATCAACACTAGTAACTTCAATCTTTAAATAATCTTCTTTCCGATCCCAAAGGGTACTATTTAACATCATATACTGAATAATAAATGCTCTTTGTCCTTCATAAGGAGTAATGACTCCAATATCTTCTGGTGCTACTCCATCAATAAATAATCGACTAACGACTTTTTCCACATTCATAGCTTCAACTCGATTTAAATATGAACTTCCATTAGAACTAAGTTCTTCTTTACCAAAGTTCCCCCAGAAAAACATAGGAATATCCTTAACGGGCCAAGGTAATGTAGTATTAAATTCTCTATCTTCTGTAGATATCCCATTTTGTAATGATCCTTCATAGAACATATTACTAGGAAATTCACTTAAATAAGGATTCATCCGATATTGAACTTCTAATCTTATAGGTACATGTCCCAAATAAATCAATCTTTCAAATAATGATTGTCTTAATCCTGCATCTCCTGCACTTTTATCCAATATCACTGGTCCTAATTGTTGATGATCTCCTACTAAAATCACTTGCCTACTTCCTTTAACCATAGGTATTAATATCTCGGGTTCTGCTGCTTGAGTACTTTCATCAATTAATACAGTTCTAAAGCTATATTTCTTTAATCTTGAATCTCCAGCTCCAATACATGTACAACATATTACATCACTTTTATCCAATATATTGATCAGTTGTTCTCTAATCAATTTATTATACAAATTACTATCACTTTCACTCAATTCTCCTACTTCATTCTTTAATTTAATAAGTTTTTTTAATGGACCTTTAGCCACCGCCAGAACTTTTTCATGTAAAGCAAGATGAGTTACAGTACTTTCAACATCCTCTCTTGATCTAGCAGTTAATCTAGTAACTTTAAGACCAACTAAATCCAATTTACTAGCTAAATGATCAACTGCAACATTTGAAGGTGCACAAACAAGAATTTTTTGACCTTTATTTAATTTAGTCAAATGATAAATAATAGTAGCTGATGTGACTGTTTTACCAGTTCCTGGAGGACCTTGAATTAATGAAAGAGGTCTTTTCAATACTGATTTCACCGCATTTAATTGAGAACCATTTAATTCAGTCAATCGAGGATGACTTAAATTTTTGGGTAATTTAACATCAAATTCTATTGGCATTACATCATGACCTAAGATTTTATGATAAATATAACTTGAAACTGATTCTTCATTAACAGCAAATTCTTTTAAAGCATCTTGCATTCTATCATAAGAAGTTCGTTTCCAAACAAATTCAGCCGTAAACCCAACAGTTTTATCTATAGGAGGAGTTTTTTTAGAACTTAATTCAATAGTAAATTCTTCTTGATAAGCTCCAGGTAATCTTATTAAATAACCATTACCTTCCCAAGTGGGGGAATCTGTACTTGATTCATTCAATCTAAGGATTATTTCATCACCAACAGCCAATTTTAATTGACCATTTTCATAAGTCGATAATGCAAATGATGCCAAATGACGATTATTTAAACCTAAAGACCACCGAACTTGAATTCTTTCTAAAGCTTGTGATTCTTTTAATGCCCGGTCATGATCCCCTTCGAATTTAATCAATGGAGCAAATGATCTTTGATATTGATATGCATCATTATATCTCATTAAAATTGGTAATACTTCTTGTTGGGATTGATCATCTCCTTGATCCGATTGATTATCATTAGAACTTCTAGTTTGTTGTCTCCATTTAGATTCCAAGTCTTTTATCTGTTGATAACTAATGATTTTAGACGCTACAAGTTCATCTTCCGTAGGTATGGTAGCTATCCATGACACAAATTGTCTTTCATCGACTAAAGGTTTCCAATTGTTACCATCCCAATCATTATCTTTTAATTGAGCACAAGGTAATCGACATAATATCACCACTACTTGATCATGTTTAGCGGTTACAAATCCAAGATTGAAAATATTCTTTTTTCCACATTTATAACATTCTAAAGTGGTATCCCCAAGATCACTTTCAGGATGTAATGCAACAGAATGATGACGAGATAAGATTAAATGGGTAATGATATGACTACTAGAACCACCAGATTTCGAGTTACAAAACCATTTTTCACACGTATTACATTTCACTAACGTATCGGGAGAATCCACTCCACAATAATTACACCCATTATTGTTATTGTCAAAGTATTCATCCTCGGGGGTTGGATTCATTAATTGATCCATATGATCAAGATCTTGGTCATCTATGGTGGCGGTTCCTGCATCCAGATCACCATCATATTTATTAGAATTCATGGAGATTGAACTATCATCACCAGAGGAAATATTATTATGATTGAAAAGTAAATCACTCATGTTAGAGTTATCAGGAAACAAGAGATATCAGGAAACAAGAGATATCAGGAAACAAGAATTGAAAAAATTTTCAGTTTGTGCGATAAAGGTACAAATGGAGTTGGTGGGAGGGTGGTGGGAGGATGGTCGTAGCCAACAGCGCGACAATGGCGGTGAATCCAGGGCGACAGTGGAAAATGTATTTGGAGAGACAAATGTATTTGTAGAGAGTGTAGAGAGTGTAGAGAGTGTAGAGAGTGTAGAGAGTGTAGAGAGTGTAGAGAGTGTAGAGAGTGTAGACTATAGTATAACACATTGATTTAACACATTGATCTACTTTACAACTAAACTCATCAACTTATCTCTAAAACTAAAGTCTACAACAACACCTAATCTTAACAACCACCTCCAACCCATCTCCACACCTCTGTCTAGAACCACCTCACCTCAAAACTTTAATTCCTTCGCAGAAAAGGTACAGAAAAGGTAAAGAAAAGGTACACAACGGTCCAACAACGGCCCAACAACGGTCCAACAATGGTTCAAAATCTACCCTTTATAATATCATCTTCCACTCCCTTCTTTATCATTCCCTTCTCTATCCACGTCTATTCTCTCGTACCTCCACCACGCGGTAATTACGACGTCTCTATCCATTGTCTATTGTATGTTTTAGTCACCGACACTCCATTTTAACCAAAACGCGTTAAACCGCCATGTATGATTTAACTTAAACGAGATATCGCCAAAGATTATAGTTCAGTTTAAAGAATTAAGAAAATCCCCAATATTCGAAACCGGGAATTATTCTTTTGAGAAGTATTGTAATTTTTATTTTATTTTATTTTATTTTATTTTTTTTTTCTTCACCTTTTGTACTTTTACTTCAAAGTTTCATCTACATCTTCCGTAATCCCATCGTCAAACGTCTACCTAACTATACTTATACACACACCCTCACTAAGTAACGACAAGTTTTAAGGATTCTATTATACTCACCAAAAGGATAATAATAATAAAAACAACGTGTAACATTATATATAATATCCACCACCATTAATTGATCCATTATATTAATCCACCAATCTCCTTCAATACTATTACAATGTCGAACAGACAAGAAGGATTCCATAAAATAATTACTCGTAATAAAGGGGTTTTCAATAGAAAAGACTTTTCCATTTCTACTGATTCTGTAACTTGGATTCAAAGTTATGCTTTATTTATAACCCAAGATGGTCAATTGTATTCATTTGATGAAAATGATAATAATTATTTACTTTTACAATATTTACAAAGTTGTTATGTTCAAATAATTCCTAATATTAATTCCAATAATCAATTGAATAGATCTAAAAGAAAGTTAACTTCTAGGAAACCTACTAGTAATGGTGAAAGTAATGGTATTAGTTCTAGTTTTGATTTCCAATCTTCTTCTCCTCCTGTAATTTATATTAAGACGTTTGATAATGAAAAATTGTATATTAAAATCCCATCAAAGAATAATTTTGGTTGTTTATTATCCACATTAATGGTATGGCAGAATTTAAAACCTAAAGGTCTTGTTAAAAAATGGTTTTCTGAAAATCGATTTGATTCTCCTAATGATGATATTACTCATGAAGTTTTGGTATGTCGATTTAAAGTCTATGGTCCTATTTTAACTAAATCTAGTAAGAATTTGAATATTGTTAATGGTCCAAAAGTCCCTGTATATCAAAAAGGTTATGATTCTAAATTTGATTTATCCTTGGATAATTCTTCTAACTCTACCGGTTCTAGTAGTGGCTCTAGTAGTGTTAATGAAGGATGGTTTTATACTATGGGGGTATTAAGATCCAATGGGATTTTGAACTTTATTACTGAATTGGATGGTACTTTAATCTATTCTATTGATATAAAATCAATTATGTCATCAGAAATTAGAGAAGTTCATCATTCCATATTTGACAATTCTAATGTATTATTTTTAGGTCAAATTAAAGAATTAAGATGGAATAATCAAATCAAATCTGTATCACCATCCATTAACGATCAAAATTTTAATTCCTTTTTAATGAAAGATGGTAAATCTGTGGCTTCTAATCAACGGATCTTGATAGAATTCCCCTTACATATTGATTTAGAAGATTGGTTTGTGGGATTAAATTATTTCTCTCAACGAGAATATATAGGCAGTTATAATCCCAACACTATTAGTGCTAACACAGGTCAAAATGATATTATTAGTGATGATGTTACTCAAGGTGAAATTTCTTTTAATATAGGTGAAACAACCCAAACTTCAATTAATACCAATCCAAATCCAAATCCAAATCCTCGTACTGTTGATACCAATAATGGATTAAAATTATACGAAAAAGAATTCTTTCGGGTTTCTAAACAATTATCAATAGATATTATTGAAGCTAAATTTGATGATGGTCAAAGTCAAACTCCAGGTAAAATATATGCTGAAGTAGTTATGTGGGGGTTACCTTGGTCTAGAACAGCTATTGTTAACCACACATCTAATCCTTTTTGGAAAGAAGAATTCTCTACTGATTTACCAATATCAACTCAAATCATTCATATTGTCATCAAAAGATGTAGTTTTAATGAATCCAATTACCTGTCAGGAGATAAAATCATTGGTACTGTATATATAACTCCAGATATCTTAACCAGACAACTAGATTCATTTTCTACTATGCTGATGGATGGGGGAATAGGAGGTAATTCCATCAATATTAAAGGGTTGCAAAATGTTAATAATAATGGCCATGGTGCTAGTAATGACATTGTTAATTTATCAATTTATGATTCGGCTAATTTACCCATTGGTAAGTTATTAGTAACTGTTAATTTAAAGGAGTATCATATTCTTTCTTCCAAAAACTTTAAGCCTTTAGAAAATATGTTATACAATGCTCCTATGAAAGATTTGGTTCAATTTTGTAATGAAAATGTTGCCTCATCTGATTTTGAAAATGTAAGTTTAATTATGTTGGATATATTCCAAAGTTTAGGTATTGAAGATAAATGGTTTAAAGCTTTAATGGAAATGGAATTAGTTAATGTCGATAAAGTTACTAGACAGAATTATGTTAGAGATAGTGGTATAAATCAAACCACTAATCCTACTTCTAAAGCTAATACTACATCAAGTTCAAATAATGTATTTAATACTTTATTTCGAGGATCATCAATTTTTTCTAAATCCCTTGAAAAGTATAATCTTAGAATTGGTCAAGAATATTTAGAAAAAGTGTTTGGAGATTTCTTTGCCGTTATTAGTAAAGAAAAAAAGAATTGTGAAGTTGATCCAAGATATGTTAAACTTCAAGAAAGAGCAGAAAGAAAGGGGAAAAGCTTAGATGATTCTGATTTGGAAGATGATTCTGAACTGGATTCTGATTATGATTCCGATGAGGAAGAACAAAGTGATAGAAGAGTTAAAATGATGATTGAAGAGAATTATGGTAATTTATTTAATTATGCAGAAATGATTTGGCATAAGATTTATATTACTAGTAATGATTTACCAGAACAAATCAAGAATCAATTGCAATATTTCAGAAATAAAGTGGAATTGGCTTGTGATCCAAATGATAAAATAACTTCATTAAATTGTTTAAGTGCATTTATATTTTTAAGATTCTTTTGTCCAGCAATTTTAAATCCTAAATTGTTTTATTTAACCAAGAATCATCAAACTGGTAGAGCTCAAAGAACTTTAACCTTAATTGCTAAGATTTTATTAAATTTAGCTAATAGACAAGAATTTTCTCCTCATAAGGAACCACATTTAGTAAGAATGAATACTTTCTTACAAAGACATACTGATGAACTATATGATTATTTTGATAAGATTACCGGTAGAAAGAATGATTTCAATGAAAAGATTTTAGAATTAAGTCATGAAGTTAAAAGATTTGATTTAGGATTATCGGATGATTCAGCATCTTCAGAATTACCTACTACACCATATTTGATTGATAAGTATTTAAGATTAACAGAATTGATATATCTTTTAGATGGGAATTCTGTAGATAATTTACCCGGGATAGAAGAAGAAAATGGAGAAATCAACGGGAAAGCAAAACAAGAAGTTAAGCTGGAGAATAGACAAATGCGGATTAATGCTGGTAGTGATGATGATGATGATGAGGAGGAGGAGGAGGAGGAGGATGATGATGATGATGATGATGTGGAATATGAAGATGAATTTGTTGATGTTGATGACGGAAAAGAAACTGAGGGAAAAGAGGTCCCCAATATTAATGACGAAGCCTATGATCATTTCGATCCTATGATGAAGGATACCAAGAGAAACGGAAAATTAAATAATGTCAAAAATGATGACATCAAAGTGAAAAATGACGTTTATCAAATTGGATCATTAGAGTTTGAAAAATCAGAGTTCTTGGATCTAGCTGGTGATAACCAAACAGAAGGATTTCTTAAAAGTTTATGTAAAAGTGATGAAAACATTTTTTCCTTTATCACCTCCAATATCACCTTGAAAGATCTACAAAAAACCTGCAACACCTTAAAGCTTAAAATCTTGGAAAATGAATCGTATTTATCTCAATACGAATACCCCAAAGTTTATCAAGCAGATCAACAAATGTGGGAATACTTTGCTACTTCCATACTTGACAAAGCCTACTTGGATTTAACCAGAAACAACATTGTACAATTAGACTTTGATACCTTAGTTTTGCCTCATCATTATAAGAAAGTAAATGATAATGCATTAACCAGTTTGAAATTGAAATTTACTGATGATAATTCATCATTTATCAATGGGTTTACTAATGATTCTACTTCAGCACAATCATCAGGATCTCCATCCAAAAATACCAAACTTTCTGAGTCCACAAGTGACACGTCTGTAAATGGTGGACTTAAGTCTACTACCAAAAATCCATTCAAAAAATGGTTTAATAAGTAATGCTTTCAATTCGTCATATAGTATTTATATCTAATATAGCCGATTTGGCCGCCCGCACACGACCCTCCCATTCTCAGTCAACGTGAGCGAAGAAAAAAATACTCGAAAATATTGAAATTGCTCTACAACTGTTGTCGTGTTCTTGTGTTGGATAAAGAGAAAAGTCCAAGAAGAAAATTATTAGTACAAATTCAATCTATTGACTTTTTATAAACATCAAATTAATAATTACCACAAAAAAAAAAATGGCATCAGAAGAAGAAATTTTGGCTTCATATCCTCAAGTAACCGCCCCTACCGATATGACGGGATACACATCTAATTTAACTGAAGATCAAAAGAAGACTTTACAAGAATTCCGTAACCTATTAAAAGATCAAGGTTATGAAAAGAGATTGGATGATGCTACATTGTTAAGATTTTTAAGGGCCAGAAAGTTTGATTTGGAACAAGCTAAGATCATGTTTGTTAATTGTGAGACTTGGAGAAAGGAAAACAATGTCGACAATATTTTAACCGATTTCCACTATGATGAAAAGCCATTAGTGGCCCAGTTATACCCACAATATTATCATAAGATTGATAAGGATGGAAGACCTGTTTATTATGAAGAATTGGGTAAGGTTAACTTGACCGAAATGTTAAAAATCACTACTCAAGAAAGAATGTTAAAGAATTTGACTTGGGAATACGAATCTTTTACTAATAATAGATTACCAGCTTGTTCTAGAAAACAAGGTTATTTAGTAGAAACTTCCTGTACTATTTTAGATTTAAAAGGAATTTCTATTTCTACTGCTAGTCAAGTATTAGCTTATGTAAGAGAAGCTAGTAAGATTGGACAAGATTATTATCCTGAAAGAATGGGGAAATTTTATTGTATTAATGCCCCATTTGGATTTTCAACTGCTTTCAGATTATTTAAACCATTTTTAGATCCCGTTACTGTATCTAAAATCTTTATTTTAAGTTATAATTATCAAAAGGATTTATTAAAACAAATTCCTGCTGAAAATTTACCAAAGAAATATGGTGGTCAATCTGATGTTAGTGAACAAGATTTATACTTGAAAGATTTTGGTCCTTGGAGAGATCCTCAATATATCGGTCCTGAAGGTGAAGCTCCAAAAGCATTTGACATGAATTAATATTTATGAAGGTTTTTTTTTTTTATTGATAAATAAATTAATAGATTATTGGATGTAGAAGGGTTGAGTTGTGGTTGTAGTGTTTGAGTTGTGGTTGTAATGTTTGTGTTGTGGTTGTGGTTGTTGTTTGTGTTGTTGTTTGTGTTGTTGTTTGTGTTGTTGTTTGTGTTGTTGTTTGTGTTGTTGTTTGTGTTGTTGTTTGTGTTGTGGTTGTGATTTGTGTTTGTCTCTTTCTTCTCTTCCATTTGTGTCTTGTTCTTCTCTTTCATTTGCATCCTATTCTACCCCCATTGGTAACTTTAACCAGTTATTTCCTTTTTCTCTTTGTTCTGCTAATAGATGCAAAAAAATGCACCTCCACGAGGCAATCATTAGCATAAAATAATCCTTAAAACAATGCTAGGAACAACTAAAAGGTATTTAGTAAGGCGGCCAAGTTTCTTTTTTGTTGCAAATAACACATGGTTGACATGAAATAAACCTATAAATCAACAAATTTCAGTTGTAGTTATTATATAAATAATAACCATAATTAATTTTCATTCTCATCAATGACTTTTGAAACTTCTACTGATGATTCAGTAGATATAACTGAACAATGGAACCACAAGACTCATAGACAAACTAGTAGCTTAGACTCAAATATGACTAATAGAGAACGGCATCCTAATTTCCATAAACCCGATTTAAGACTAAAAAGAAAACCCCTGGACTTATATTTAGCTCAAAGAGCTGGTGGATTCTCTAGGTATTTCATATCAGTATCCGATAAAGACAAAGAGCTTGGGAAATTAGTTGATCCTTATTATTATTACCAAACCACTATATCCAATTCCAGTTCGGAAACTTCATTATATCAATGGACTCAGTCAGAGCTAAATAATGCCATCTCCGACAATAATGGGCGTCGAACTTCTTCAGGTACTCATACTCCTTCACATACTCCTTCACATACTCCTTCACAGACTCCTTCACAGACTCATACCCCCACTCCCATAGAAGCACCTACTCCAACATCATTTACCTGGAATAAGTTCGATATCAATGACATCATCATGACCCAAGAAGATATGGAGCATTTTGATGACGAATTCCCTAAAGATTTCAACCCTTTCAAGTCCCCGTGGCACTATTTTAATCCAATCATCTATCTCAAACACTATAACCTCAGTCAAGGAGTAGCGGTTATAGCATTGTTAAGTGTGCTTATATTTGGGTCCATAGGGTATTTGATAACCTTAGCCAAACACTTTTTCTCCCCCATTCCACCAGAAGTATATGAAATCCTATCGCCTTATAGATATCCTCATTTATCAGCCATTAGAACCTCATTAATAGACCCTGATACTCCTCAAGATAAACGAGAAAAATCCAGTTTAGTCGACAATTCCAATTGGAAATTGGTGTTCTCAGACGAATTTAATGCCGATGGAAGAACCTTCTTTGAAGGGGATAATCAATTCTTCTCGGGGGTAGACATTCATTATGCCGCCACACAAGACTTGGAATACTATATTCCCGAAATGATTGAAACCAAAAATGGAAGTCTTCGTATCACACTCGATGCTTTCCCCACCAACGGATTACAATATCGTTCAGGAATGCTTCAAAGTTGGAACCAATTATGTTTCAGTAAAAACGCCATGGTGGAAGTCAATATTCGCTTAGCCGGGTACTCGCAGGAAAGTGGACTTTGGCCCGCGGTGTGGAGTCTAGGAAATTTAGCTCGTGCCGGCTACCAGGCGACCACTGACGGAGTGTGGCCCTATTCCTACAACCAGTGCGACTACGGAATCACCCCCAATCAATCATCCCCTGATGGTATTTCTTTCCTTCCTGGTCAAAGATTAAGTAAATGTACGTGTTCTGGAGAAGATCATCCCAATTTGGGTGTGGGGAGAGGAGCCCCAGAAATCGATATTATTGAAGGATATCATCGTCCTCACGATAAGATCCCTTTAGGAGTACAAACCCTTCAAGTGGCACCATTTGACCCTTGGTGGAGACCCGACTATGATTACCTAACCATAGAAAACCCCAATATTACGTTTATGAAACCCGATACAGGAAGCCCCACTCAAGAAGCAATAGCCGCCAATACCATTCTCGATAAATCATGGTTTGCTAGTATTAGAAACAATACTGATTACCACCAGAGCTTACGTAACACCACCACCAAATTTCAATCATTTGGGTTTGAGTACTCTGTCGACAAAACCCCCGATTCTGATAGTTACATTCAGTTTTCTGTTGGTGATACCCCGACTCTAGGGGTTACTGGTGATGCCTTACATCCACAGGGCGATGTTGGTTGGCGACAAATCTCTAAAGAACCTATGAGTTTAGTGTTTAATTTAGGGCTTTCTCCAACGTGGCTGGATATTGATTTTGGTTCTTTAGACTTTCCTGCTGTGTTTGAAATTGACTATATAAGAATCTATCAACCCGAGAATGAGACTGATATTACATGTGATCCCAGTGATCATCCTACATTTCAGTATATTGAAGACCATAAAAACGCTTACACTAATGTCAACTTGACTACGTGGGAAATGGCGGGTTATTCTCGACCTAAAAATAGTGTTATGGATAGGTGTAGTCCTCCGTATAATGTCATTAATAAAGGTGATTAACGCGACGCGTTGTATATAATATATATTGAGTATATTGAGAGTATAAAGAGGATTATAAATTACTTTATATTGTAATAGTTAATAGATTATAAGATGACTGACGAGTTTAATGTGGATTTTACACAGTCGTCGTTGTTTAAGTCACAACCTGAAAGTATTGATTTTAGTCAATCGTTATTATTTAATAATGGGAATGGTGGTTCTGTTGCTGATTCTGGTAATGTTGATTCTGTTCCTGATTCTGTTACTGATTCCGTTACTGGTAATGTTACTGACTCTGTTACCGACTTTAACTCCAATACAGAAACTAATCCCTCCTCCAAAAAAATCAAACTCCTTAATGGTAAAACTATTGAACTTAAACGAAAAACTCATCGTTTCAAGGACACCGATGTCTACTCTGAAAATGATATGAATTTAATGGATATGGATTCCTTATTCCAGAAAGCTAAAGAAAGAGAAGCTTATAGACAAAATTTTGATCAAGTACTAGAACACAATCCTCCAAACCATACAAAAGCAAATATGATATGGACAGAAAAGTATCGTCCTAAACGATACCTTGAGTTATGTTCTGCTGGAAATGATAAACTGTATAGACAAGTATCTCATTGGCTTAAGAAATGGTCTTCTGTTGTCCATGGAGAAGATCACGAAAATTTGGAAAATACTGATAGTTTAGGCAGACCATTTAGGAAATTCCTTTTAATTAATGGTCCTTCAGGCATTGGGAAAACGGCTACGGCTCATATTATTGCTCGTCAATTAGGGTATAATGTAGAAGAATTGAATGCTGCTAATAGTATGGATACTTTGCCTCAAGCTTCTGGAGCTGGTGGTTTTAGTAATGTAGCTACAGCATTAAGACTCAAGATTCAAAATGCTTTAACTACAAACACCATTACATCACAGGGGAAACCAACGTGTTTAATTATAGATGAAGTTGATACGGCTATAAACTCTAGTGAAATTATTAAGGTATTACATCAACTTAATCAAGCTGATCAAAGAGCATTAGCTAAATTGCATAATAAATCAGACACCAATAATAATAATGGTAAGAAAAAGAAAACTAATGATTTTCTTCTAAATCGTCCCATTATTTGTATTGCTAATGATATATATACCTCCAATTCAAGATCTTATGGAGGTTATAGTCTTGATACTTTAAGAAATCTTTCTGAAATTATTACTTTCAGAAAACCTACTATGCAGAAGACCATGTCAGGTTCTGTCAGTGGAGGGAAATCATTACGATCAGTAAAAGAATATTTAAAATGGATAAGTGATAATGAAAAATTGGGTCTTGATTATCGACAAATAGGAGAAATTGCTGAAGTATGTGAAGGAGATATACGAGCTAGTATAAATCATTTACAATTCTGTGGTCGGAAAATTGATTCTACATCATCATTTAACATGGGAAATTCCATTAAAGATTCTCAGATTTCATGGTTTAAATTGGTAGATATGCTTTTTAAACGAGATGCTCAAAGTACTAAAGATGATGATTTTAATAATCTCATGAGACTTTTCATGGATGAAGGTAGTGGTGCATCAACTAATAGTTCCAATAATCTGGATAAAGTTATACGAGCATGTTTTAATAGGTATCTTGATGCCGTACATTATCAAGATGATTCTTTGGTTAGACCTGGAGAATTAAGTGATTGGTTTGATTTTTATGATAAATTAGGGGGTTATAATGATATTCCTCAATATGTATCATTAGTAAATTTGAAAATATGGTCATTATTTAGTGAAATTAATCCCCAAAAAAATGGTCAAAGTCTTATTCCTGATGCTAGAGCTATAGAATTCTCCTGTAATGATTCTATCAACAGAAACAAAGCAATTTTAACCAGCTTTATTGATAATATTCCTATTACCATGAGAAGAGGCTTTGAAACCAATCATGCAGCCTTATTATATTTTGTTCCCTTTCTTCATGATATCATATTCCCAGCCCTTCAATCCAGTGGAGGAGGATCATCAGTTCAAATTAAACTGAAAATGACCCTTAGTGATTTCGATAAACAATGTTTAGAAAGAGCAGCTTCTTTGGTTAAAGATTTTAGTCTCAATTTGGAATCGGTCAGAGATAATGATACCAATCAATTATTATTAGAAACATCTCCCAATTTAGATTCCCTTTCCTTCTATGATTGTGACTTTCTGCCAACTCCATTCACCGCCACTTATAAGCAAACTCAACAGAAAAGAAGATGGTTATTCCCCATGTTACAAGGAGAAATAGAAAGAACTAGTTTGGATTCTTCTTCAATCATCACCACTGATAAAAAGAGGTCTTTAGACACCAAATCAGAAGAGCCTAAGGCTGCGAAAAAGCTTAAGATCTCTAGTAGTATTGACTTCTTTAAAGGTCAATATGATGACATCTCTACCCAAATTCAAAACCAAAATGACTCTGTGGATCACGAGTTCTCCAGAATCTGGGTCAAATATAACGAAGGTTTTTCCAACGCTGTGAGAAAGAATATGGGTTGGAATGATCTTTGGCTTCCATAGATTAAATAGCCGCCATAGATTATAATGTCGCGCTTTATATTTATATACTTTGAACACTATCTATTACACTATCTATTTGATTCTAGAACTATCCTTAACACCTTTTCATGATGAGTAGCTATCTTACTCAATTGGTTTCACAGATCAGTAACCTTGGCGTGAACCAAGATAGTAATAAATATCTCCAAACACATCAAGATGATACGCCGAAACTAAAGTATATAACTGTATTTAATCCTAAATATGTAAGCGCCAAAGCTGAAACCAATCAAGAATTGATAAAGCAAATCATGTGTTTTATATCGTTGGATGAACTAAATGATGATTCTGAACATAATAAGGTGGAACAAGTGAAGATAATTGGGTTAATTCAGGCAATAGAAGGATTAAGTTCTAGTTTTGGTTATCAGGGATCTAATTCCCATGATAATGTCAATAGCATAAAGGCGTCTAAATCGATTATTTTAGTCAAAAGACTTGAAGGCGACTTCCAAATAGCATGTTCCGTGTCAATACCACTGAATGGAGTCAAAGAGGCAGCTATAAATGATCAAATGATCAAATTGCTACACCAATCACATCAGTTCTTTGTGATCTTAAATACCAGTTTACAAAACATTATCGACAATTATGGAATTGAAATACTACAAAACTTACTTAAGGAACATTGGATGGGGTTTTTGAAGAATTATAACTCGGAAAACTTTAAGTTTCCTCCCTCAGTTCAATGGCCCAATTCTTTAAACTATAAAGGATTTCTTGGTTTCTTTGATAACCATATGCATCAAAATTTATACAAACAATCATCCTTGGATTTAAGTTATAATGTCAAAGTGGAAATGGATCAGTTGTATAAACATCCTGTTTCTGGTACTGTTCCTAATGGTATTATTATTAGTCATTTTGATAAATCATTACCCAAAACTTATGGTTTGGTTTATTGTAATAATCTATATGACGATGATATTCAGGATTATCCCATTGATAAGTCATCGTTGATCGACATATACAACTTGCTAGAGTATTACGACTATCACGAAAAACTCAACACTTGTGATTTGACCAAACTTAGTAACCATGATTTATTCTCATCACCACAATCAATGAAGCAGAATATTTCTTTTGATGTTCCAGAATCGGATGAAGAAGAAGAACAATCAGGACTTTTAAGGTCTTCAGCAGTAGCGGCTATGGATTTGTTAAATCCAGTAAACTTAACCAATAACTTGATGATACTGCCTTTAAGTTTCACTATGAATTCAATGATGAGCATAACTCAATCAACTTACAATACCATTGATAATTCTCGAAGCTGGTTAAAAATCCCTTCATACTTTAAGTTTGGTAGTAGTGAAGAAAATGAGGTTGATGATGATAAATATGATGATGATGAAGGTTCATACCTTGTGGGTTTAGTGAATGATGAAGGCAACGAAAGAATACAGAGAAAATTAGTTTACTTAAACACTCAATTGGGGAATAATAAACAAGAAGAAAGAGAATATCTGTTGGTGATATACCGGAAAAACCACACCTATATAACCCTTATTTATGAATCATCCTTAACAGAATTGGATGATCCAAGCTTTTACACCAATCTATCACACGAAATTATGATACCTTTGACTAACTTATTGCAAAATGTCATATCTGGAGGAGTAGAACTTGAAGCCAGTGTAGGGTCCTTAACCCAATCATCTAATGGAATGATTGTTAATGGGACCATTGATCAACAATTGGATAGTGATTTTTTCTTTGTCATTTATGATAAAACAGAAGGATGGATAAAATCATCATTACCATATTTACCATTACCATTAGAAAACATGAGTAATCTTGATCAAATCAGCAAGCTTCAGCTTAATATTCGAAGTGCTATGTTCTACTTACATGATCAATTATCAGATTTATTTTTCTTTCAGAATAATAATCAACAATTTTTCAAAAATGAATCCATGAATGAATACTTCCATAAATTTAATACTAATAAAATTAATGATTGGATGTTTTACTATATAAAGTATCAAGACAAATTCATTATCATTATAAAAAACCAGAATCATAAACAAAAAGCATCAAAAACAAAAGCCAAAATGGCGTCAATAAGTAAACAGAAAGCTGCTACACAGGCAGCTCAGGCTACTCAACCTAATACCGAGTCCATTGTTTCTCATGATTCTATATCCATAAATACTGCAACCACTATGCATTCTCCCCTTGTCAACACTTCAGATAAAGTCAATTATCAAGTTAATAATGACTTTGAGTTCATCCATAACTTAGGAGAAGATGTCAAACTTTGGTTTGAAAACTTCCAAATCAATGGCAACACTTAAGTCCTATTCAAGTAATTCAAAAAACTTGGTACATCTTTAGCAATAGCATTCGGAGTTGACATCTTGGTTAACCAATTTGGGATTAATCCCCGAGGGTCCGAGGTCGTACACATGGTCCATTTCAATTCTTCCCCATGATATATAATCTCAACCGAATTATAATTACCAACTACAAACCCATTAGCCCCCAGATTATCTCCGTAGAATTGAGGCTGTATTGCCACTGAAACTATCATATCATAACCATCACTCTTAACTATATGGACGAGTTCATAAAACACCCGTCTTTTGATTGGGAACGGGAACCGATAATACGCCTTCAATAAGTACGAAAACCCATTGTCACCTGTCTTGGCCACCTCTACTGGTTTAACCTCATAATCATAAAGTTCATGAATATATTGTTTTTCATGGTAACTATGATTCTTGTCTAAGTCAAACGACCCAATTAGGCATTGTTCAAACCCCTCTCTGTTCTTTTCCAGAACCTCTTTATTCAATGTCGCACTTCTGCTAAACCAGGATTTATTGTTCAATGTAGTAGTGTACGTGGACACATCAACCGAATGCCCACCATCACCATCACCATCACCAATATCCACCAGGGTTTTGAATGTTTTTCCCTGTTGCCATTTGCCATCAGCAACGGAATCAATGATCAACTTTGCTTCGTGAATCAAACTCGGTGAATCGAATTCCACCTCGGAAATAGGATCTGAATTCATTTACTTTGGTGATTAATAAAACAAAAAGAAAAATTGAATGATTGATGATAGCAACGTTAAACTCGGCTAACATGCACTTGAAGTAAAACTTAACCCTCGGTGATTACTTACAACCAATTCTCGCATTTAATACCTAATTAGGAGATTGCCTACGAAGAATAATTTCACAATTTTCTGCGCCGCACTCTAAAGGTACAATCGCTGGTAGAAATGAGGAGACGGAAATGGAGTATATAAATGGGTGAAAAATTCCTTCAATTGGATTATTATTTTTAATTAGCAATTAATTAATAAATACCAATTAACTAAATCAATTAACCAATCAATTAACAATGCAATTCTACAGTAAAGAAGCTGATATCAAAGGTAAAAATGTCATCATGACTGGTGGTACTAAGAACTTGGGTGGTAAAACCGCTGAAGAATTAGCCAGATGTGGAGCTAACTTGTTTTTACATTACCATTCCGCTGGTGATAAGGCCAATGCTGAATCATTTGCTCAAGAATTGACCAAATCTGGTGTTAAGGTTGGTCTTTTCGCTGGTGGTTTAGACAATGCTAGTGATGTTGCCAAATTCTACAGTGAAGCTAACAAATTCTTTGGTGGTTCTGGTATTGATATTGCTGTCAATAACATTGGTATGGTTTTGAAAAAACCAATGACTGAAGTTTCTGAAGAAGAATTTGAATCTATGAATGTTAAAAACAACAAGATTGCTTTCTTCTTTATCCAAGAAGCTGGTAAAAACTTGAATGAAAAGGGTAAGATTGTTAGTATTGTTACTTCTTTATTAGCTGCTTATACTCCATTCTACTCTACTTATCAAGGTACTAAAGCTCCAGTTGAATACTACTCCAAATCTGCTTCTAAAGAATTACAAGCTAAAGGTATTTCTGTCAACTGTGTTGCTCCTGGTCCTATGGATACTCCTTTCTTCTACCCTCAAGAAGCTAAAGGTGATGTTGAATTCTACAAAACCGTTACTATTAGAAACAGATTAACTGAAGTTGAAGATGTCGTTCCAATCGTCAGATTCTTAGTTACTGAAGGTTACTGGATCACTGGTCAAACCCTTTACTGTTCTGGTGGTTTCACTGCTCATTAAGGTAGTAGTATGTATGTGTATATGAACTCAATACTGAAAATTGTTTTTTTTTTACTATCATTATTAGAAAAGTCATATAATTACTACCTCTATTCTATTGTCAACTCTTAATTGTGTTTCTATTTTTACTTATTTTGCCTATTTTTAATTGCTTTTCTTTGTCTGTTGTTCCAATAAGGTTGCTGGTACATACAATAGCCAAAATTTAAGTGTCTGAGAACTTAAAAATAAACCTTAAACCTTCCTTTAGAATGCTCTTCGTATATGCAAGAACAATCGTAAATCCACCTTCATAAGTCTATTTCATGTTTAAACTGAACAACACGTGAAAAAGGCCTTGACTAATAAAGTCATAGTAATGATCCTAATTACATCATCCCAATTCTCATGAAACCTTTTAACTTATTCTTCATATTCTTCCTCTTCTACACCCCAAGACAAACTACATTTATGACAAGAAAAACCTTAATTTGACCAAGATAAGGGTGCATAACCAGGATTCATGAATTTTTTTTTAAGCACTACAATATACATTATAAATATAAAAGATATAACATATTTAAGAACTTGCTGAAAGGGAACTAAGCCACTATCAGCTTAAGTGGAGAAAAAATCAATAGACTTGAAAAAAAAAAAACTCAATCAGACAATTAGATACGGGACACAAACTGGAAGTAAAACGATTTAAAAGTCGTTTTCAACCATGGAAGTATCCAGTTAGAATTTGTATAAAAAATTTGATACTTGTTAATATACTTTATTTTCTAAGTTGACAGCATCTTAGCCGTATATGGCCTAGTGGTGACCAATGAGTGCGAAGCAATTGTGTGGCATTTCTGGGAAATAGCGGTTTCGTAGTGTAGTGGTTATCACAGTTGGTTTTGATACTGCGAGCCTTCGTCCTAGCTAGGGCGGGAGTTCTTCAAAACATCCAATTAACCCCGGTTCGAATCCGGGCGAGACCTTCTTTTTAAGAATTGAAGTTTTTTTTTTTTGTTTTTCAACACACAAATATATAAAGGCAGCAAACCCGCCAACACCAGCACAACACCAACACCAACACCCCGCTCACAGCAATAACCTCCATTCACTATCCAACCTCTGTATCCTCACCATAACCGTCTATAATTCATCAACGTCTCTCTTTTGTCGTTTCTCAATGTCGCAAATCACTCATATCATACCGACATTTGTTTGTTTACATTTTCTGAGGTTTACTTTGATCGTCTAAAAAAATTTTCCTCTATTTACTCTGATTTAAAACCTCAATTCACCATCATGGAAACATCTCCGAATAAGAATAAACCAATATCATCATCATCCAGAGTCATTGACTCTTTGCATTCTGAAATTGACAGTCTTAAATCAGAATTAGAATCCACTAAAATATCCAATAATAACAATAAGAAGAAGTATGAAATCAGTCAACAAAAGAATGATCTGTTTGTTGATCAATTAGCTAATGCCAAACATGAAAATGATATGATAAACGCATTATTGACTCGAAAAGAAAGGCGAATTGTTGATTTGGAAACCCAATATAATGAAGTCATGTCTACTAATGACAGTTTAACCTTGAATAATAAGAGTATGAAAATTAGATGTGATAACTTACAAGAATCGTCAGCGTTATCTACAGCCGAATATGAACGATTAAAGATTGCTTATGATGCATTGAAGGCATCACAATTAGAATATAAGAAGCATTATGAACATGAAATTCAACTGTTAACTAATGATTTGGCTAATTATAAAACTGAGACTTTGGATAAATTCCAAGGATTATCATTAAAACTTAATAATAATGATAAGGATGTTGATACATTATTGGATGGATTAACTAATAAAAGAAAAACATTGGATAATTTATATTTCAATAAGAATAAATTGGTTATTGATTTATTATCTAAATTGGCTTCAGTGGGTAAAATTCAAGGTCAAGATTGTAAACTGATCTTACAAGATAATGTACATAATATTGAATTATTAAGGGAAAAATATCCTGATTTACCTATGAAATTAAATGCTGAAGAAAATGTGGAGATTAATTTAGATGATATATTAAATGAATCTAATGAAGTCATTAATTCTTCATTTGATGAAGAAGCCACATTAATCAATTCTCCACCTGATCATCATCATCATCATCATAACCAAGAACAACCAGCACCAACTAAGAAACAAAATACCTTATCTAATAAAAAGAGAAAGAACAAACGGGCTTCCATGAGACATGATAAGCAGCCCGTAGAAAGGGATAATTCTAGTAGAGCTAGAACTCCAACCCCTCCAACCCATAATACCCATAGTGAAAAGAATTTCAATAATAATTCCTCTCGTAATAGCAGTCTGTCGTCAGCTAATTTCCCAGCCAATAATAATCAACACAATAAGCATCATAATATAAATAATAATAACAAGGGTAAGAGGCGGTCGATGTACGGAAACAATAATGCTAATGCCAATGCTAATGCTCATGCTAATAATATTGAAGGGAAAGATATAGCTATAAATACTTAATCATTCCAAGTAAATAGTATAATATTACCATCGTTATAACAGCTGATTATCGTTAACTTATTGGTTATAGCTCTTCTTTGTAATGCCTTTAATTTATAACTATTTGCTGTGGTAGTCATGGTGGGTTCCATTATCTTTAAGTTTGTTAATTTGATATTGGTTTCTATCTTGTCTTCACTGTTGGATTGATTAGAAGTTAAACATGATAGTTGGGGTAACTTGTTTTCATACGCAAATAATAAATTATCAAAGTTTGATGTGAATCCTTTTATAATTCCATTCCAAAACCCCACTACAGCCAAATTCGACGTGAATTGAAGTGCTTGTACTCCCTTGTATTTCAAGTTCTCGGCTGTAGGTTCACTGGTATCAATAGTATTGCCATAATGAATTTGATGTACTGATACTTTCTTAGCAGCTGATCCCACGACTAATTGATTCATGTCTCTTATCTCTATAGATAGTATGGGATTTGGATTATGAAACCCATTACAATAGGTTAATGATACTTTTGCACTTTGATTTATTAAGGTTTTGTTATTATTACTGGTGATCACGTTGGCTTGGGGGATATCAATATGGAATTGAACAATATGACCTGATTCATAACCTAAATAGAAAATCTCTGGAGTAATAAATTTGATTTTCATAATAATTCCAAACCCACTTCTTTTTTCATCAGTATTGATTTCTTCTAAAATATTAAATGTTTTTAAATAAGCTTTATGACTATTGAAATTTTCAACTATTCGAGAAAGATTGAAATCTTCATTATTATCATCACTATAAGTAACTTTATAAATATCGAAATTTTCCGAGTCCCTTGATGCTGGGGTTATAAGTAATCCTTGACAATACTCCACATTACAGAAATTTAAAGCATTAACGGGAATACTATTAAATTTGGGTAAAGGGAAATCATCAAGTAATCGACGAATATCATCTTCACTACTCTGCAAGTAATTCAAATCATTATATTTTGAATCTGGGTAACCAGAATTGAATTTTACACTTGATAAATTCCATATTTTGATCTCACAATCTTTACTATGAGTCAATACTCGAACGTTATCTATTTGTTTTATAGTTAAAATAGTTTTATCGTGACCTTTCCATACTCCCATAGGAACTCTTTTATTTAAATTCCACCAAATAATCCAACCATTTTCATCGCCAGTTATTATTGTACTTTGAGATGTATAGTTGACATTTTCAATACAACTGATTGAGTTTAGGTGACCTCGTAGTGTACATAATTGGTGTAAACTCATTTACATTGAAGGTTTGAGTGCGATGAGACGAAAGGGGAGAAAGTGAAGAAAGTGAAGAATGATGAAAATGATGAAACAAAATGAAACAATATAATAAACGAAAAAAAAGATAAAATGAAACAAAATGAAAAGTCATTCAATCACAATTAACAGATTAAGTGTGTTGTGGGATTGAATTGCTTTTCAGACTTAATATCATTTGTTAAAATAAACTGTAATACAATTGTATTGTTTTCGCAATTATCATAACATTTAAAACACTATTCTCAAGGGGTTGAAATTAGATATCTCAAAGTTAATATCACCCAACCCTCACAATCTTAATACTACACCGTATATACAAAACTATCGTAAATGGAAATCCTGAAATAATTACATTTTATTTCCAACAAAAAAATGCAAATCCCAATATCAGCCAATCACAATCAACCATGATTCTACAATACTTCAACCAAAAAATATTTTTTCTTCCACATCAACATCAACATCAACTTTAAGCTCATGTTCACACTATAAACTCCTACTTCTTATATCCTACTTCTTATCCTACTTCTTATATCCTTCTCTTGGATCATGTGAGCCAAGATCATTGATAACGCACTTTTGACAGCTGCATACGTCAAAATAGTTGCAAATAGTAATACTTTAACATCCACAAAAAACCACTTCTTTTATACACTATATACAGAATACCACACCACCATTCAACTCACACAATAATTTAATTCCACTTTTGTCCCAATTTTATCATGTTAAAAATTACTTCTACCTCAACAAAAAGAAATCTCCTGTCACCCCATTTTGACATGAGTTATGCGCCCCGGGAGTGATTTACAATACTTCTCTCTCTTTGATTGGTCCCGTAATTAAACTTTATCAGATAAAATCAGGAGAAAATCCCAGCAAAAAAAAATCACTATAAAAAGGGTGCAATTCCCACCAACAAAAGAATTTTCCTTTTTTTTTTCTCTAAGACTCCTGACTTAATTGAACCCATTCATACCCGTTTTTGGTCACTATGGCTGACGTATTTAATGTACAAATATTCTTTATTGTATTTAGAGAAACACTAGAAGCAGTTGTAGTGGTTTCTGTTTTATTGGCGTTTTTAAAGCAAGGTCTTGGTGGGGTTAGGGAAGACCCAAAGACTTATAAAAAGCTTAGGAAACAAGTTTGGCTTGGTGCCATTCTTGGGGTTATTATTTGTCTTATTTTAGGGTGTGCTTTCATTGGAGCTTTTTATTCTTTAAACAATGATGTTTGGTCAAAATCAGAAGATTTATGGGAAGGTGTATTTTGTATTATTGCAACCATTTTAATTTCTCTTATGGGAGTTGCTATGCTAAGAATTAATAAGATGAAAGCAAAATGGAGAGTTAAATTAGCTCAAGCTATTCTTCAAAAACCTAAAGATTCCAAATTTTCTATTGGTCATTTCACTAAGAAATACTGCATGTTTATCTTGCCATTTATTACTTGTTTAAGAGAAGGTTTAGAAGCAGTTGTATTTGTTGGTGGTGTTGGATTAAATCAACCAGCTTCTTCTTTCCCCTTACCGGTGGTTTGTGGTCTTATTGCTGGTGTAGTAGTGGGGTTCCTTTTGTATTACTTTGGGTCTACAATTTCTTTACAGATTTTCTTAATATTCTCTACTGGAATCTTATATTTGATATCTGCTGGGTTATTTTCTAGAGGTATTTGGTATTTTGAAACTTATGTTTATAATCAAAAAACTGGTGGTGATGCTTCTGAAAATGGCTCTGGTCCTGGGACTTATGATATTACTAAATCCGTATGGCATGTAAATTGTTGTAATCCTGAAACTGATAACGGGTGGGATGTTTTCAATGCTTTGTTAGGTTGGCAAAATTCTGCTACTTATGGCTCAGTGATTTCTTACAACATTTATTGGTTGGCTTTGATAGTTGTTTTAGCTTTAATGTTATACCAAGAAAAGACCGGTCATTTACCATTCACAAAGACTTTAACGTTGCAAAAATTGAATCCAATGTACTACATAAAAGGAAAGAAGAAGCAAGAATTATCAAAGGATGAACAAGATGCTTTGTTTGAAAGAGTCAAGAAGCAAAGGTTTGATGGAGAAGTTGAAGAAAGTGAATCAACTGAAGATAAATTAGTTCAAGTGGATGAACCTTCAAGACAAAAGGAGATGGCTGTGGAAAAGTCTTCTTCAATCTCGAATTGATATCAATGTTTTATCTACAAACATCAACACATACACACATACATTAGTATGTAGATAATTCATGATGTTCAATTCGATAAGGTTTAAGGATAAGGAATAATTTGTGATATTCAATTCAATTCAATTTAGGGTTTAATTAAAAGAGTCGGGTCTTCATTTATAGGGAATTCTTTGTTTTTTGTTTTTTGTTTTTTGTTGTTGTTGTTGTTTTTTTTTTTAATTTTTATATATATATATTAACGGGTCATTCAACCATCTCTATCTATCTACTTAAACAATCAAATTGACTTTCACTATCACGTAAAGATTTGATTAGAAGTCGGTCAAATTGTTTTGATGATATGATAGACTCTTGATCATAATTGGATTCCATATCTTTAATTTGCTGCAAAATTATTTCTGCTATATTGAAGGTATAATCATTAAGTCTTAAAGTTTTACTTGATTCAAATATTTCAATGAAAAAGTTTATATCTAATTTCAAGTTAATTAATATGATATTAAAATCAGGAACTGTAGTTTTGGCTTCTCTTAAATCATCAAGGTAAGTTTTCAAAAAATAACTTTGTAATTCACTAATAATATTTATGAAAATTTTCTTATTGGTGAAAGGTTTAATATTATAAACCAATTTCACAAAATGAATTAATACTTCATAAATAAAATTATCAATTCTAATCTCCCGTTTAAAGTTACCATCATTAATTTTTCTAAAGAATTTACTTAAAATTTCATCAATCAAAGCTTTTTCATTGGATAAAATATCATCAAGAACCGTTAAACTCGATTTATCAATATCAGCAAATACTTTTAAATTCTGTTTTCCAATATCTTTATCAAATCTATGATCTAGTTTGGCAATTAAATCTGGATAAATAACTCTTGAAATACGATCAAAATTATTCATGGTTAATACTTTATAAGTTTCATTAGATTTAATATTTCTTTCAAATTCTTCTTGAGTTTCCACATGATATCTCTTTATTATAGCATCATTCAATACTCCCAATGTTCTAATAAATTGTATTTCAATACTTACTAACATCTTCTTACTAGGGTAATTTGAAACGATTTTAACATAATCATCATTTTTTTCCTCTGGTAATTTGATAAATATTAATTGGGCCAACTTTTCCAACATATAAATACTAAAGAATTGAATTATATTCATTAATTTAGTGAAAGAAGCACTTTCCTCTGAAGGAGAAGGATCAAATAATTCTTGATTAATTTCCCAATTCTCTAAATCATAAAATTGGGAACAATCATTAATCCATACTGAACAAGTGGCTTCCACTATTTTGAAATTAATGGACGTTGAAGTACTTCTTAAAGTCTTAATTAGTTTATTAGTTTCGGGGTTTTTGTCCAAGTTACCAATAGTGGTTACATTCTGACCTATGGTTGTCATTATACTGTTGACTCTCTTGGATATTTTGGAAATATAAAAAATGGTGGATAAGGAATTAGTATAGTAAGGTAAGAAAGTAGTATAATTTGTAGGTGATGAATCAATTGTATTTATCTTATCATCACTGATATTAAATATGGTATTCAAGGTTTCACTGCAATACATTAATAATGATAAGTATTCATCCTTAATTTCTCCATGAACATCAGTATCTTTATTATTTTTCACATAATAACTATAATTGTTAGCAAATTTGGAAACATTTTTCAAAAATACATCTTGTAAATAGTTAATAAAGTTAAAAAGAACCAACCATGTTTCATTAATAAGTGATAGATCTAAATTTTCACTACTATCAAATAATTCAAAAATGATTCTTTCTTGTTCATCAACTGAGGGTTTGATTGAAGAAGCATTATAATAATCCTCAATATTTCGATATTTATCAGCAATATATCTTACATAGGAACCACCTTCCCTATGTTCATGTAAAGACATAGTATAATCATATAATTTCCTTTGCATAGTTTGAAATTTATCAGAAAATTTATTGAATTGATAATCAAAATCATGTTGAGCATTAACCAATTGAACTTTCAAAAAATTATAAATGGGACTGGTTGATTTGGTTTTATCATGATTATTCAATCTATCAATTTGATCAACTAAGGTCAAGAATCTATTATTAGTCAGCCTTTGAGGTTTATTACCATCAATAATATCATGATCTAAGCTAACCAATTGATTATAGATTTCTTTCCTATACTCTTCAATAATGGTATCGACTTCCCGATATATTCTTGATAAGAAAGTATTTACCAATTGAGTTTCTTGTTGGTATGATTGTAAAAGGGATTCATTGTTTTGTAATGCATTTAATTTGGATTCTTGTTCTTGGATTAAATTATTCCTTACTCGTGAATAATGATTATAATCTTCTAAAATTTGATCATAATTTTGATTAGATACATTGGAAATTAAATTGCTGGGTAAATCAACCAAAAACTTATTTGTATTAATAAAATCAACCAATTTATTGATCTTTGTCTCTTTAGTCTTGTTTTCCATTATAGGTCTAATTAACATTGACGTTTCCAATGTAAGATTCTTTATAGCGTCTTCAAGATCACTAATTAAAAATCGATTATCCTGAGACATATTTCTTTGTCTTGAAGGATTAAATGCCTTTGATTTATCCAATTCTTGTTGAGCTCTAGTCTTCAGTCGTTTAAACGTCAGAAGCACATCATCAATAGAATTCTTACAATCAACAAATTTACTAAAATTTTCATCTATTACATTCTTTAATTGTGATTGTTGACCTTGGATTGTATTTTCCAAAAAACTAAGATAACTTATTAAATCATCAATAGAACTATCAGCATGTACAGTAGTTAAGAATTTTTGAGAATTGAATTCTCGTGATGATATAAGATATTGATTCATCCCAGGATCATTCTTATTAGAAAAAACTTGTCTATCAATTAATTCTTTGATAATATTAGTTCCTGGACCTCTTAAAGGATCCAGTGAATCAATGTCTTGGAATTCATAATCAGATGGTTTATTAGATTGAACCAATTTGTTCAAAAGATCGAATTTCTGATCCGTTGAAAGGTCTTTTATATCATCAATTTCAATAGGATCAACTTGAGCCAAGCTAATATCACCTAAGCTTTGAGGATTTACTGTTTTCAAGTTATAGAATACCGCTAAGCTGGGATCACTATCATCATAATTAATCATGGTTAATGATTAGTGTTGATATTTCCAATGATTTGAGAACCTGAATAACCGCGAAAGCGCCATAATAAAGAATGAGAGGAAGAGAAATAGAAACATACAAATACAAATACAAATACAAATATAATTAAATTAAAATACACTAACTTACAAAGGAATTATCTCCATATATATTCTCCAGATCGTTCATCATTAGCAGCAACAGCAGCATTTGCAATTGAAGTAGGGTCATTATCAGTAGTAGTAGTAGCAGTAGCAGTAGTACTAGTACCAGTTTCCGATTGTTTAGTTAAGATTTCTTCAATAAGTTTATTAAGTAAGTGAGAAAATGGTAAAATCTTATGATCTTTAATGATGGATTTCATTTTTTCAAACCCAAATTCGAAATCTGATGGTAACCAAGGGGTTTCAGAATTCTGTTTATTTTCATCATAATATAATTTTGTAACAAAACTCCAATCAACTTCATCAATAGAATTATAATTCAATTTTTGAAGTTTTTGAAATAACCATAATTTTGTATCTAAACTCATATAAGATGAACGATTTATTGATTCTCGTTTGACTAATTTATTCCATTTATATCGACATTGAATTCTGGAACGAGTACCATCCATTTTTTCTGAAACTATAGTCCAATTAATAGTATTCAATTTCAGTTTGGTTAATAATTCCGTAACAATTTCTTTTAATTTCCGTTCTTCTTCTCCTGACCATCTACTCAGTAATCTATTCTCACCACATTTGACATAATTTCTCCATCTGTCCCGACAATCTTCTGGCATTCTACCCATGACTTGTCCTATATCTCGCCAATTACCTTCTTTAGTGGCAGCTAATTTTCTTAAAGTATTATCATCTTCAGGGGTCCATTTAGCTCTAACATCAAACACATGATATTGTCTTCTAACATGTTTATAAACAGAAGCTCGAGATCTATAAGGCATGACTCTTGTAAGACATTCCCAAAAATTATCCTTCTTTCTTTCATTGGACCAAATTCTATTACAAACTCCTTGACGATCAATATTATACAAATAACTATACCCATCAATGAAATATTCCACAGCTCTTTGTTCTTCAGGAGAAAAAGGCCTGGGTCCTTTAACATCATTATTGGGTAAACTATTATACCAAGCATTAGATATCTTTTGTGCTTCATTAGCTAAAGTTTCAATATTATTGATATGATCATAATTGGTGGGAATGGTATCTCTTAATTCTTGTTTGATACTATCAGTGGCTGAGGTAATGTCATCAGTGATACTATTATCTCCTTGAGATTTGGTAATATCATGATTAGGATCTTTATAACCACTTTGATCATTAGTCATGGTATTAGTAGTAGTAGTACTACCAGTAGTAGTAGTAAAGTTCTTCAACGGTTTCTTCAATTTTGACTTATCTTGATACGATAATTGAGCTAAATGATTAATATTAGTTATTGAATCAGCTTGACTTTGATTTTGCATGGCTAACAATACTTGTTGTGCCTGTTGTGGAGGTAAATTACTTAAACTATTATAAGCTGAACCCAATTGTTTAGCCAATTCTCTAGTTTCTAAAATAGCAGCTCTAACTAATTGATCATGTTCAGAGTTTGAATCCAATCCAGTTAATTCAGGATCAATATCATTTTGGGAAGAAGAGGATCTTTTCTTTTTCTTTTTAGGAGGTGTTCCCACATCAACAAGTTCATTATTAGCTTGTGGTTGGTTATTGTTATTATTATCAATATTATCATCCAAAAACCCTGTCCATTGTTGAAAATCACTTATACTGGAAATCAACTCATCGGGGTTTAACCGTTTCTTGTTCTTTTTAGAATCCTCGTTATCTAAAGTTCCTCCTACATATCTCATAACTGCTGCTTCTACAGCATCATTAATTTGTTGATTGGTGGCTTTTGATTCTGATTCTAATTCATCATCTTTGTCATCAACCTTTTCATCATCTTTGTCATCATCATTTTTGGATTTAGATCCTAATTGTAATAGAGCTTGGGCTCCACCTAACTCTTGTTGATTTTCCATAATAAAAAGTTACCCGCTTCTTGTGTTACCCGAATATGGGAGGGTAATTTTCGATGAGTGTTGACAGACGCGGGACAGAGACTACGCAGGGAGGAGAATTACGCAGGGGGGGGGGTAGAGACACCAAGACATCGAACAAAACACGGAAGCTCCAACATCTCAAGGCAGGTATAACAAAATTAGAAAGTATAAACTTATAAACTTCCATTTGTTCTGCTTAAGCATCTATATAACTATGACCATACACCCAATGATTTATACTACCAAACATGCAACTCTTCATCATCTTCTGGTTAGCCTTAAGTGTAGCCTTTCCTGTGGTTGAAAATCGCACCTCAATGCCATTTTACTTGGTAGGTTACAAAGAAGGAAATTCTCCTTATAATAGAACCAGTGCTCAACTGGTACCAATTAGTTATAATCTTTTAGTATACGATCAAGACAATGGTATAACATTGGATGGACCAGATACTCCAGTCCCAAATAATATTACAGGAACAGTTATGGCAGACTTATCAGTGAAGTTATCCACATTCAATGGGTATTTAGGTTTCAATGACAAGAAATACTTAACCGTAGTAGAAAATCCGGTTACCAAATTTACCATATTTAGAGACTACTTAACATTCAATAACCTGTCTGATTGGTTAGCTTGTAAGACCAAAAATGGCACCAAGGTTATCCATGGGGAATTACCCTGTTGGGAATGTTTACTGGTTGTCAAGATAAAGTTGAGAACACTTGGCTATAATCTTTCCGGAGGGTCAATTCCAGATTTCCCACCGTTATTGTAAGACAAACCGCATTGGGCAAAACTCCTTGTGAGTTCCTCAATTATCCGAACTTACAGAGTTGCATTAACGCGCAGTTTCCCAATGGGGGAATACGCTGCCAAAACCCTCAGATAAATCTTCCGAAAATCAGATTTTCAGTTCTTAGTGGGGCACTGTATTTACATTGGTTTATATAATAAAAGATATTAATTTATGCTATTTTTTTAAAGAGCATTGATTAATATTTGTAGTAGAAACCATTATTGAAATAAGATTTTGAAGAAAATAAAACAAAAAAGTATATATATAAAACAAAATAAACAGTCTATTTCGGCCGTTAGTAAAGTTGCCAAATGTCTTGTATATAACATGACTCTTTTTTTGTAGCCCATGGCACCGACACAATTTCTCCAACATTACGTCTCCGAATTAACCCCAGATTTATTGTAGAAACTGCTGGAACACATTACTCCACTTTAACGATCCTGAAACTGTGGGTAGGTTTGTAGGCGAAGTTTAGTACAAGGGAGTTAAGAGTACATTGAGCTTGGGACACGAAACGGGTCCCCCGTAGTATGTGCAGGATCGCATCCCGCCTGCCGGATAATTACGTCGCCTGCCGGAATATCTACCGAATAGAGAAGAATAATGAAAGCTTTTTTTTTTTTTTTCTTATTTTTTTTTTTTCTTTAATTATTTTATCTCATTTTATTTTAAATTTCTGGTTTCAAATGGCGTCTCCGAAAATATCTCCAAATGACCCCGAAGATTTTTGGCTAAAACAATATAGGAACAACCCCGAATATTAATCGTAATCCCATGGGATGAAACTGGAGAAAAAAAAAAAAAGTTAGGCACGCCCAAAGTCATTAAAGTTTAATGGGTTTCCAATAAAATAAGGCGATTCCCGGTGTCAGCAAGCATCATTTCTTTTTTTACGTCCTTATTCTGTCACTGTTTTACTATTAGAATTTCGTTTTAGGTCAATCTCCTTCATAGTTGTCTTACAATTTAAAGCCAGGCTCACTGCATATAACCTGCTGGCAGAGCACAATTTTCTTTTTTACGTCACTTTTGCCGGCTAAAATTAATGTATATGCAGGACCGGAATAACAACATGTTATATTTTTTTCTTGATTGCTGCTACAATTATAAGTAGTGGGATATTCCCAGCAATTTAAGCTATAGGTTTTTTTAATTAACGACAAATAAAAAAAAAAAAGATCATTTAAAAACTATATTTGCTATTGTTGTTCTTTTGTGTATTTGTAGCTTTTACCTTATAAATATACTTTATCGATAGTCTTTTTTTTTGGTTCTTTTTTTGGTTTAATATAGTCTTGTTTATTAATTAGCAGCCTTTATATAAAACACTATGAGTTCAAACCAAACATTAAATAGTGGTGACCCGGAAGTCCGAAAGGAAAAAGAATCTTGGGATCACGATGAGAATGAAAACGGAACTCCTAGTCCTGGATTAAATGATGAAAAACTTGATAGGGAACCTTCATTACCAGAAGGAGATGAAACTGGAGAAAGACCTCAGTTAATTAAGAGAAAAACTAAAAGATTAGTAGGTAAACTTCATCCTGATGGAAGAAGAGAATTAACTGAAGAAGAATGTTATGATAAATTGGGGTACTCTTATCCTTGGTATAAGAAATGGACTATCATTACCATTGTCTTTTTAGTACAATTACAAATGAATTTCAACACCTCGGTTTATCCTAGTGTTATGGAACCTTTAACTGAACATTTCATGATCGGAATGCCAGTGGCTAGAGTTGGTCAAATGCTTTTCTTAGTGGCATACGCCTTTGGGTGTGAATTATGGGCTCCATGGTCTGAAGAATTAGGTAGATGGCCTATTATGCAATTGTCATTATTCTTTGTTAATGTATGGCAATTACCTTGTGCTTTAGCTCCTAATATTGGGTCTGTATTGATTGGTAGATTCTTGGGTGGTTTGTCATTAGCCGGTGGTTCTGTTACTTTAGGTATGTGTGCTGATATGTGGGAACCTAATGATCAAGGTTACGCTGTGGCTTATATTGTGTTATCATCTGTTGGTGGTACTTCTATTGGTCCTATCTTTGGTGGTATCATTAAGGCCAAATTAGCTTGGTTCTGGAATTTCTGGATTCAATTGATCTTTGGTGCTGTGGTTCAAATCATTCATTTCTTCTGTGCTTCTGAAACTAGAGCTTCTATCTTGGTTGACAGAGAAGCTAAAAGAAGAAGAGATTCTGGTGAAGATGATAACATTTGGGGTCCTTCTACTTTCCATCATATTGATTTCAAAGAAGTCATTGCTGTGTTGATGAGACCTTTTATTATGTTTGTTAAAGAACCAATTGTGTTGTTTTTATCTTTGTTATCTGGGTTCTCTGATATGTTGATTTTTATCTGTTTAGAATCTTTCCCATTGATTTTCGAACAATGGCATTTCAGTACTATTGAAGAAGGGTTAGTCTTTTGTGCCATTGTTATTGGTTATTTCGTGGCTTACTTTGTTCATGTCTTAGATGTTGCTAGACAACAAAAGATTTTAAAAACTCATGGTGAAGCTGCTCGTTATGCTGAAAGAAGACTTTTATTATTGTTATTCTTAGCTCCTTTAGAAACCATTGGTTTGTTTGGTTTTGCTTGGACTTCTCAAGGTCCTTCCTATAACCACTGGATGGGTCCAGTCTTCTTTGTATTCTTAATTGCTATAGCCAATTACAGTATTTATATGTCTACCATTGATTATATGGTCGCTGCTTATGGTCCTTATTCTGCTTCTGCCACCGGTGGTAATGGGTTTGCTAGAGATTTCCTTGCCGGTATTTCTGCTATGTTTGCTGCTCCTATGTACCAAAACTTTGGTCCTACCAAACCTTTACAATGGGCTTCAACTTTCTTAGGGTTTGTAGCTATTATTGTTGCCATTCCAATTTATGTTTTCTACTGGAAAGGTCCAGTTATTAGAAAGAAGAGTAAGTTTGCTCAAACTTTAGCTGCCGACAGAGAATTAAGAAAACAAAGATCTATATCTATTGCTTCTCAACAAGAAGAATCTTCTGGTGAAGAAGAAGAGATTGTTTTACAAGCTTAAGGATAAATTTAGATACATTTTCTGGGGTGCAATAGCATTTTGCAAAATATTCAGTTTTTTAGACATAGTTTATTGAGATGTAATGGAAAGAACATATAAACGAACACTTTTCATTCATTAATAAAAAAATACATCTGACTTTATGTAACAAATACACATTAATAATAATTTTTGAGGACTCTAGTAACTTCACTAACAACTTGTACACTTCCACAACTTCTCTAACAAATTCTCCTATGTCAACTTCTTTATAATCTCCTCATGCTCTGGAAACTTCTCCACCAACTCTTCATATTGAAAAAGTTCAAACTCTTTAAAGTCGAACCCCGGTGATACCATACAACTAACTATGGCAAACCCCGAAGTCACTGATGACCCAAATATAACCCCTTTAGGCACTTCATAACTGAAAACATGACCCTTATCGGGATTTGGTCCCACTTCAACACTTTCATATCTACCATCTTGATGAATCATGTGAACTGTTAATGGTTCTCCACCATGATAATACCAGAGCTCATTAGACGCTATTCTATGAAACCTCGAAGGATTCTTATCTTCTAGAAGGAAGTAAATGCTGGTGAAAAGTGGAACTTGTAATCCTGTGTTCGACGTAATAGTTCTGTCATTAGCACTAGTAACTTTGAAGTAACCTCCTTCCGGATGGGCTTCTAATTGTAACTGCTTAACCCAATCTTGAACTGACTTCATTGATAATAATTAAAATCGCGGATTAAAAAATCGTAAACATAGTTAATGATGACAGAATCACCGTCTCAACAGAAGTACAAAAAGGACGATATAAGTAACTGGGATAAAGAGGAGATTGTGGAGAAGATGATGGTGTTGGAAGAGGAGTTGATTGAGTTTCAAGAGTCCAGTAAGGAGTTAGAACGGGCTTTGGAGGAAGAGCTTCAACAGTTAGAGATGGGTAATAATCAACTTGTTACTAGCAATAAACATAAGGATAAAACCATTGAAGAGTTGAATAGTGAAGTTTTGGAACTCAAGGCGGAAGTAAGAAGGTTAAATGATGAGAATAGTAGCCAAAAAATGAAGTATGATCAAGAGATACGTCAATTAAAGCAAACCATAGTGGATATTGAAATCAAGAATGATTCTATGGAATTGAATGATCGCGTTGCTAATAGTAAACTAGGATCATTGAATCAGTTTAATAATGAACTTTTAGAGAAAATCGCCATTTTGGAGAATGAAAATTACCTTCAAAAGAAGATGAATGATGAAAAAGATTTGCATATTTCCAATTATATAAACACTATTAATGACCTAAAAGCACAAAGTGATAGATTAAATAAAAAATCGACTCCAGATACTCTGAATGATGAAGTGGATATTCTGTATTTGAGCATGAAGGATGTCTTAAGAGCAGGTCCTCCAGAGTCTCCTTATTTACAAGAAACCATGAAGAAATCCGATTCTTTACAACGATTACACCAATTACTGATGCGATCAGAGAACCTTTCTAATCAAATGAAAACTTTAAAACGGAATTCTTTATATCTATCATCACCTCAACTTAAATCTCCATCCACTACTCAATTATCTAATCATTTGCATACTTCGAAATCAAAATCCAGACCTAAGGAAGTGTTTCCGTTTGAAAAGTCAAATACTTCCAAAAACCTTACTAATATGTTATATCAAGAGTCCAAGAAAGATGATCAAGAGTCAAAGAAAGATAATCAAGTATCTGAATCCATGAGAAATGGTAACAAAGAACTGCGCCACACTAACAATAAATCAAACAACAAACCTAACAACACTAATGAAATCCCCACTGATCCCCGTCATAAACCTCCTAAACCCTCCCATAACCAAAATCACTCATATTCTTCTTCAAAACTCCCTTTACAAACTATTACTGGATCTCCCAATACTTTGACTGCGAAATCTTCTCAAATCTTAAATAGAGAAGGTAAGAAAAATGGTTCTGAAAAGCCTAAAAAACTGAACTTTTTAGGCAATTTAAAGTCCTTGACCATGGGGAATTAGTATATATTATTATGAGTTCTCTATTTTGCATTTACCTATAATATATTGACTATATTATTGACTATATTATTGACTATATTATTGTATTTATAGTATCTCAGGTATTGGTTTTCTGTCTTTTCTGTAGTGAAAAACGCGAGTTTAATGTCAAAATTATTACCTGTTATTAACAACATCAATAATGGATCCATCCCTGTTTTCTCGAGTATTGGAACGTTTCCACAAAGAGGAATTGTATGATGTGTTGATTGAAATGAATATCCAATTGACCAAAAACGATCAAGATTTGGATTATCCTGGGTATTTGGATCAATTGAATGCTATCATCGACAAATATAATGTATCAATTCCTGGTAAAAAGCCACCACAAGAAGAAGTAGATAAATACAATTTGATAAAGCTGAAACTGTCATCTAATCTTTTTAAGCTTTTGTCGAGGAATTTAATTATTGTTTTCAGTAAACTCCCCACGAAAATATATGATTTGGCTAATAACTTATTGAATAATGTTAATGTTGCCAATGATGAATTACCACCGATAACCAATTTATCAATAATTGTATTGATTGATTTATTTGAATCGTATCCCAATTCTTTAACTTCATTGATAAACTTTTCAATTAATCAAATCTATAAGATTTTAAAGAAAGAAGTTGTTGTAAGTGCCAACTTGATTTACCTTTTACAATCATTAACCAAGTATTGCACCAAAAGTGATGTTGATGATAAATTACAACAAAAGTTGTTAAAAATCATCACCAAGAATGTTACTAGTTTATCGGTGGTTTTTGGCGATCCAAAAGGGTCAGAAGAATTAAATAATGATACTATTTCCAGTATATCATTGAAGAAAAATTACATTTTGACGTTGAAAAACATTTCCATATTGTCTGTCAATGCTAATTATGAACATTTATTATACTTATCAGCCTCATCTAATTCTGCTGGTGCTAAGTTGAAGCCTGAAGCAATAATGCAGCAACAGCATCAATTCCAATCAACTTTACTTTCTTCCCTTGAAAAGTCAATAATCCATGGCTTTACCAATTATTGTAAAGATATTAGATTGGCTACAGTTGAACTTCTTTCTAATTTATTTATCAATTTCATTCCTACAGGTAAATTTGATCCTATTGAGTACCTCGTTTCTTTATACAAATTACCTCCTATAAATGGATACGACCAATCATTAACTGTGGCTAAAACATTAACCAGTGAAGATGTTGTCGATGTTAACAAAAACTATACCTACGCCGAGATTGAAGAAATCCTTGAATCAAACTTGGGTCAAGAACTTTTCAATGCTGGTATTGTGGAGACGTTTATTTTCTATATTCAACTTGAACAGTACCAAAATCCAGAATATTTATCAACTAATTTATTATCCATCATAACCATTCTTTTGAATAAACTTTCAATCATATCTAAGATTCCTGAAGCACATGTTCAAGATCATAAATGGGTTAAATTATTGGATCAATTTAAGTTAATATTTAACTATTTAATTAAAGAGACTGGATCATCTGCTCATGAAGTCTTATTGAGGTTTTTATTCACTCAATTTGATACTAATTCTGGAACAGAAGATTCTGATGAAGGTATATCATCTGATCGGAAAGCAAAGAAACAATCAGGACTTTTTTCCTTGAAAAGTTCTAAAGGTGGTTCTAGAGTAAGGAATGATTCCGCCCGGGTATCACCTTACTATAACCCGTACCAATGTGCACTTTTATTAACTATTATTGAGGAATTGATTCCTTTTGGCATTGACTTTAATACTCTTATTCAAGGAAGAAATATGGAAAAGGAACAAGATAATAAAGAGGAACAATCTGAAACCACTAATGAAAACATTGAAGATGAAAACCGCTTGGAAGCAGAAATGGATGCATACTTAGTTGATTTAATCTTGAAGTTGTTAATAAATCATAATGATTATATTAGAAATTATGCTCTTCTGGCACTCCAAAAATACGCCAGAGCTAATAAGTTAGAATTTAATCAATTAGTGTTAACTTGCTTTCATAATTTAAGCAAAGAAGTTCATAGTCTTGACGATGGAAGGAAAGATGAGGCTACTGTCAATCTAGATATCAATACCAGTCCTTCTTTGCACATAAGAATCATGTCTTATTCCATGGGAGTACTGTGTTTAATTAGACAAGCTGATTCAATTGATTTACAAAACGCAACCATTGCTAAGATTTTAAGTTTTTGTACACAAAATTTGAAGCATAATACTTCAAACACTAAAATTAATTGTTTAAAAAACTTTTCGTGTTGGGTAATTTTAACATCTTTAATAACTTTCCATGATGAATCAGAATTTGTCAAGTTAAATTCTTCACAGTTTTTAGTATTTTGGAAAAATTTATTAACTGCCCAGTATGTTCCTTCAGGAATGGGTGGTGAAGATGGTGATAAAAGAGAAATTATAGATAATTTGAAATCAAGAAGTTTCAGTTTAGTTTGTCTTCTTAACTATATTGAAACAGTAGAATTATCACCAGATACTACTAAACAAATTCTGTTCTTATTAACGAAATCCCTTGGGTACTTGAATTATCTTGAAAATGAATTCGAGGGGATAGCTGAGATGACATACTTTAGTAAAATTGATGAATTCAATATCAATACTGTTAACAATTTCTTGTTAAGCAAGAATTCTATTAATCCTTCTTTATCATTTAAAAATATGCTTGTTACTTTGATTTTGCATGGGAAAAGAGTTATTTTACAAGGCCTTACTAAATTGGCCCCATTGATAAGAAATGATATTAATTCATCATTATTGGTACATTTAATTAAATTATTTTCTGATCCAAAATGTTTTTCCACTATCACCGATGTTAAGGAAAAACCTAAATCCAATAAGACTAAAAAAGTCTATAATAAAGTTGCTGATTTGGATAAGACCCTGATATTCCTAGGAGAAGACAGTATTTATAACTTTGGTGTTTCCAGTAAATACAATGATTCCACTAAAATAATTGATCAATCGTACGATGAAAATTCCAAAGTGGAGCCAAGGACCCATGGTTTAGAGTATCTGGATCCTTTTTATAAATCAGATACTATTAATAATGATGACACCATAAAGGCTTGGTTTGATATCATTGAAGATTTGTGTAATGATTCTACACCTACGACTATCAACTATGATCCAAGTTTATTATTAGTACACAAATATTCCAATTTGTGTGATTATTCCCCCAATTTGGTCACTTCATTAATCGATTATTCCATGGATGTGTTTAAATTGGTATTCCCCTATGTAACTGTTAAAGTTCAATCTTCCTTGTTAGAACAGATGAGAACAGCACTTATTTCCAAAGCTATTACTCCCTTAAGATATAATGCTATTTGCGTCAACATTTCAGTAGCAATCCATGATACTTTAGAATATGCTCGTGGGAAGAATATTTCATTCAGTAAAGATGTCATCAACATCATGATTGATATTATTAAGAAAATAGAAATCACCAGCAAAAATTTGGTTGAAATCAATGCTGATTCTATAGGACTTGCTATGAGTTTCTGTGATAAAAAGGTTGCTAATGAACAAATTGATACCTATGTCAGTTCTATTGTCAATGAAAATAATCCTTATAGTAGAGGAAGATCATTAATCACCATGTCTAAAGTTCACGGTCACACTATGGTGGGAGCTGGTACAGTATATAATGTGGCATTCCAATTATTGAATGATCCTCATCCTGTGGTAAATTATTACAGTGCTTTATCCTTGACTATATTGTTTGAGAAGAATATGGGGAATGATTCAAGAATAATAGAAACCCTTGATCGATTGTATTCCAATTATTTGAATGATGATTTTTCTTATGACATCAGAAATAGACTTTATGTCAATTTAAGGTACAAATATGGAACAATGGGATTAGTGACTAATCTATTGAAGAACTTTGTCACATCTTTAGGTCCAAATTTACTTACATTTTCTAAAGATAGTAAAATTAAACTAAGAAATTTAATTATTTCTTTAAGATATGCTATTGGTGTTACAGCTATATCTGATCACATTAATCTTTACCTGAATTTGTTACAATTACTTCAAGAATTGATAATCTTTGATCCTCAGTTAATCGATAATGAGATGGAATTTTATTTATCATTATTGAATTCCATCATTTCCAAAAATATGAAAATCGGTTTAGTTACTATACCTCCTACTTCCTTACAAGTTGATTCGATTTTTCCTTATAACTCTAGTTTCACCTTATATAAATTAGGTTATGTTTGTTTTGCTGAATTACTAAAAGTATATGGGAATCAAGTATTGACCAAGGAAATGATCCAATTATCTTGGGTATCATTAAACATTAGACCCTGTGAAGAGGTAAAGAATATGGTATCTTTGTGGCTAGAATCAAGCTTGGATATGAATTGGTTTGCTACATTAAACTCTCTTTTCAAAGTGTCCTCAAAGAAACTTGTTAGTCCTTATATTGAGGTGAACTTTCAACAGAAATTGTTACCTTTGTTGCAAAGACAGAAGAAGAAAAACAATGCTTCATTAGACTTCAAGGATGAAGAGATAGAGAATATTGTAGGAGATGATGCTGAAGCTGATGATAAGAATGAACCAATCTCTTGGGATTTTAAATTGTTCATTTATACTTTATTGAATCACTTATTAGAACTTGCTGATAAAAATACCAGTTTATTGGGTAGATTGAAAGAAAGAATTTCTGACATTGTTAAGGTTGCCTTCCTTGGATCCACAGCACCAATAAATATAATTCAACTTGAAGGAATTCATCTTTTAGATAAAGCGTTAGGATTGTTTGGAGATTTAGAAGATCCCATCTATCCAGGAGTATCTATTTTAGAACAACAACAAGCACAGATCATCAGTGCTATAATACCTTGTTTCAATGCTGGAAGCAATGCAGAAGTCATTGTCAATGCCATTAATGTGTCTTCTAAGTTCATTAACTTACCAAGAATCAAATTCTATTCAAAACAACGGATATTAAAGACATTAATTTATCTATTGGAAGAATTATCTTCTAATAAATTTCTTAGATTTGGTTTCTTGGAGAGTTTATCTGAACATGGTAAGAAATCAATTCAAGTATCTATTTTAAACTGTTGGGCGGTGGTTAAATTAAACTGTAATGAAGATATCGATTCCGCTGAACCAGAGCTAGTGGATATTTTACATAAATATTCCACGTTATTAGTATCATTATGGGTTTTAACCCTTAAAGAATTTTCAACTTTGAAATATACTGATACTAATTCTAGAGATCTTGAGATTTATGGTGAATATTGGATAAATTTCGTTAGTGTTTTAAGTTTGGAATTAGAAGAGAATAAAAACTTTGTCGAAGATCATTTAGGTGGAGATGCATCGACTTTCTTCTTTATACTTTTCAGTCAATGTATTGAAACCCTTATAAGAAATAAAAATGTATCTGAAGTATTAACGTCAGTTAATAGTTTAACCAAGAATCCTGAATTAGTGAATATTTTATTCCATGATGAAATCTACGGTGAATTGGTAGACTTGTTCGATAGGTTAGTTTTGATTGACGATGATCCTGAAACCCAGTGTAAATTAATTGATATTCTTAGTACTATATTCCAAACATATATCACCACCCATCACGAATTGAATGAAGATTTTGATAAATTATTTGAATTGGTTAGACTTTCTATGCTTCCGTTATTTAACATCTTACCATTCTTAAGAAATGATTTTGATTCTGAGGATCCTCAAGTGCAATTGGCATTAAAAGAAGTCGATAGTGGTCCTAATTTAGTGGTGTTGAAACATGATATGGAGAAATTGGTGTCTATAATTACAGGATTCTCAGATATCGTCAAGCTTGATTTGTGTTCTTGTTTATTATTTATTTTCAGTAAGATCTATGAATTCAGGAACGAATTATTAATATCGATCATATTGCCTTACTTGAAACAGGTCATCAAAGAATGTAAAGATGGATCGGTTGAAAACAACTTAATTGAGACTTTTAGTGATATCATCAAAAATTGTTATGAAATCGATCACACAGTTAACTTTACTATATTAACTACAGTAATTTTAACTATTAATGGAGAAATAGCCTTAAACGAAAAAGATTCCCAGAAACTTGCACAAGAACTCATTGCCATGGTCCAGAATCCCAGCACATTAGCAGTGGGTGTTCAGTGTATGAAGTCCTTGATCCTGCACTCATGCAATTCATCTAATGGTGACTTATTAGTTGTGAAACTCATTGTCAAACTGGTGATCAAGTCTCTTCTTGACGACAATGATGACACCATTGACACCAAAACCGGTCTTGAAATATTACTATTACTTTGTAAACTGGAACACAATGACACTAAAGTAGCATCACTTTACTCATTAATGGTGCCGTTGGTATTAAAGTTCAATAATGTCTTATCAGCAACTTACTTACACGATAAACTAATAGAGTTAATCGAATGCAACCAAAACACCTTCAAACAGATCATTAATTCGTTATCTTCAGAGCAAAAACAATGCATTCGGTCTTTAGTTCAAACTGGTGATAACCAGCAATCTAATGATGAAGCTGAGATTCAATTGAAGACGTTTGGATGAAGGTTTATATATGTATATAGATGTATATATATATAGATCTATTTATTCATATTTAAACTATAATATTTATGAACCGCACACTACCCCTCAATGCCGATTCGGTTGAGGCTCGAAAATATTATCAGATCTATCATCACTTTTCTTTTATTGTTCCACATTATTAAGTGTTGCAAATAAAGTATTGCATTTGTGGATTCTTTAAAACCACAAAACTCCTGTTGAATGATGAATTTTTCAATCATACTTTTCATGGCATGGGTTGTTGGGGTCGTGTGCAAAACACACGAGTTCAACTTTACCGCTGAGTATGTTAATAAGAACCCTGATGGGGTTTATGATAGAAGGGTTATTGGAATCAATGGTGAATGGCCTATACCTACAATAAGGGTGAAAAAGAATGATAGAGTCATTATTAATTTGACAAATGATTTGGAAGATAAAGACACGTCGTTGCACTTCCATGGATTGTTCCAAAAGGGAAGTAATGCTATGGATGGTCCTCAGATGGTTACTCAATGCCCCATAGCTCCTGGGTATACTTTTACCTATGATTTTGAGGTGACGGATCAAGCAGGTACATATTGGTACCATTCTCACACAGGGAATCAATATGGCGATGGATTGAGGGGATTATTTATTATTGAAGATACCGAAGAGTTACCATTTGCATATGATGAAGAAGTCACTCTTAGTGTTTCTGATTGGTACCATATGGAAGCACCTGAGTTAATGGAAAAGTTTTTAACTCGTTATAATCCCACCGGAGCAGAGCCCATTCCTCAGAACTCTTTGTTTAATGATACCAAGAATGTTACTTGGTCAGTTGAAGCCAACAAGACATACTTTTTACGAATTGCCAATATGGGATTATTCACGTCTCAGTATTTGTACTTGGAAGATCATACTTTCACTATAGTGGAGATAGATGGTGTTTTAGTAGAACCTCAAGAAACACAATCACTTTTAATATCTGTGGCTCAAAGGTATGGGGTATTAATTAAGACCAAAGATTCTACTAATAAAAACTATCGGTTTGTTAATGCTATTGATAAAGAAATGCTTGATGTGTTACCAGAGGATCTACAATTAGTGTCTACAAATTGGGTACAATATAATAATAACCTTGAATTACCCAAAGCTCACATGGGAAATGAAGCTGATTTTGACAAATTAGTGGAATCAATAACCCAATTTGATGATTTCGAATTAAAACCTTTAAGCAAAAATCAATTACTTGAAGATCCTGATTATCAAATTACTTTGAATTTCACTATGGATAACTTAGGTGATGGAGTCAATTATGCTTTTTTCAATGATAAAACCTATACTGCGCCAGTGGTTCCGACTTTATACACAGTAATGAGCAGTGGAGAATATGCATCTAATGTAGAAATCTATGGATCAAACACTAATTCTCATGTTCTTCAAAAAGATGAAGTGGTGGAAATCGTATTAAACAATAAAGATCCTGGTAAACATCCATTCCATTTACATGGACATACATTCCAAGTGATTTCCAGATCAGAAGAAGGTGATGATGATGATAATCCAATTATTTATGACCCAAAAAATCCTGACCACACCAAATACCCCGAATTTCCTATGGAAAGAGATACATTATTGGTTAATCCTAATGGATTTATTGTCATTAGATTCAAAGCTGATAACCCCGGAGTATGGTATTTCCATTGTCACGTTGACTGGCACTTGGAACAAGGATTAGCCATTACATTAATTGAAGCACCTTTGGATATTCAATCACAAGGCGTTCCAGAAAATCATTATAACTCATGTAAAGCAGCAAACGTAGCCTTTGAAGGTAATGCTGCTGGTAACTCTGGTGATAATAAACAAAGCTGGTTCAATCTTGAAGGAGAAAACTTGCAATTCCCACCATTACCTGAAGGATTCACTCTCAAAGGATACATTGCTTTTGCCATCTGTACCATTGTGGCCTTATATGGATTATTCACCATCTACAAATACGGAATGCAAGACATTCAAACAGAAAATAATGAAAAAGTCATCAGACACTTATACCAAATCTTGGATAGTTATGGGGCTTTGGATGAAGAAGAAGTTTCCAGGCTTCGTAATAATTCCGATTCATAAGTGATTGAAATAGTTGATTATGTAGTAATGACATAATGCGAGATCATATACCAATAAAACTGATAAAAGTGCGATAATAATAATAACTAATGACTAAGTTTGTAGTAATAGGGTAAGTAACCAAGTAACCACAAAAGGCTTCGCTTTGCTTCTGTTTTAATATTCACTAACATTATTAAGAGCGGGAATCACAGGTCTTTATACCGTATATGCGTTAACTGAAACCGGTGTTAAAGGCCATGACATTTCAGTAGTAGCCGAGTATCTCCCAGGAGATGAATCTATTGGATACACTTCACCATTTGCCGGAGGAAACTTTTCCTGTATTAGTGGAGATGACGCCAAATCATTAAAACACGATAAACTCACGTATACGAATTTGGCTAAGTTGCAGCAAAAATTGGGTGGTGCCAAGTGTGGTTTGGATAGAGTTCACCAGACAGAATACTGGGACGATATGCCATCGACAGAGAAAATGTCATCATTAGTTGAGTATTTGGAAGACATTCAGTTTATAGATGTGTCCCGGTTACCTCCAGGAGCCACCCACGGGATTAAATACAAATCATGGAGTTTCAATTGTCCCAAGTTTCTCATGAATATGAAACAATATTTGGAGTCTCAAGGGGTTAGGTTTCATTGTCAACGTTTGGAACACATCACACAAGCATTTGCTAAAGACACTCAATATGGGTTCAATTGTACTGGATTAGGAAGTAGACGATTAGGGGTCAATGATGATCACGTTTATCCTACAAGGGGACAAGTAGTCGTGTGCAAAGCTCCACATATTACTGATAACACTCTTCGTTGGGGTAGAGATTATGCTACATATCTTATCAAAAGACCTTATTCACATGACCAATTGATATTAGGGGGGTTTATGCATGTAGATTCCTGGGAAGGGTCTACATTTAAGGATCAAAGTGAAAGTATTTTACAAAGAACCACAGAGATGGTACCAGAATTACTCACAAACAATCCTCATGGTGCTACCATTGAAGATTTGGAGATTATTAGACAAGCTGCTGGACTAAGACCCACGAGAAAAGGTGGTGTAAGAATAGAACGTGAAACCATGGGAGGTGTAATGGTAATACATAATTATGGTGCTGGGGGATATGGATACCAATCGGGGTTAGGAATGGCTATTGAAGCTGTAGGGATGATACCTCGAGAGAAGAAGCTTTGAGTAGAGGTAATTTGAGACAAATGTAGGGATATCTTGAGATAATTATCGAGATATTTTGATATAATTATAGAGATAATTTGAGACAATTGTAGAGACAATTTGAGACAATTATGGAGACAATTTGACATAATTATCGAGATACTGTGACATAATTATCGAGATACTGTGACATAATTATCGAGATACTGTGACATAATTATAGAGACAATTCCAAATAATTATAAACACAATCATAAAAACTACTAATCACTCTTTTAATATTGTCATCACTATTTTATGTTTTTTTCTTCACTTCAATCACTTCACTGATTTTCTTCTATTCTTCATTTCTCATATATTTCACTCCTCGCACAATCGCACTCCTTATCATGTCACAACTCTTTGAATGGGCCTTTGGCAAAAAGTTAACCCCTCAAGAACGGTTAAGAAAGAACCAAAGGGCACTTGAGAAAACCCAACGGGAGTTACTTCGAGAAACCAACAAATTACAACAACAGGAAAAAAAGCTCATTTCAGAGATTAAAAAGTCAGCAAAACAGGGACAAATTACCAGCGCTAAGGTTCAAGCTAAAGATTTAGTAAGAACAAAAGGATATATATCCAAGTTCAATTCCATGAAGGCCCAATTACAAGCAATCCTGTTAAGAATACAATCCGTAAGAAGTAATCAACAAATGACAATGTCAATGAGAGATGCCACAAGATTATTATCAGGAATGAATAGATCGATGAATTTACCACAATTGAGTCGAATTGCTCAAGAATTCTCTAAGGAAAACGACATCATGGACCAAAAACAAGAATTCATGGATGATGCTATAGATGATGCTATGGAAGATGATGAATTAGGAGAAGAAGAACAAGTGGATGAGATCTTAGGTAAAGTATTAGATGAAATTGGAGTTGATTTAAATTCCAATATGAAAGATACTCCTACTAATTTACCCACACAAGAAGAAACCAATCCTAAAGTAGCTCAAGCCATCGGCGGTGGTGATGAGGATGATTTACAAGCTAGATTAGATAGCTTGAAGAAGTAGAATGAATAAACAAATCAATAAATAACGTCTATTATTTACATATCCAATATTAAATATACTTATTTTCCGATAAATATTGTAAGATTTTATCAGCTGATTCTTCAATGGAAGTATCATCGAAATTCTTTAAATGAATTTCAGCCTTTTCTGGGGCTTCATAAGGAGCTGAAATCCCAGTAAATTCCTTAATGATTCCTTCTCTGGCTTTTTTATATAATCCTTTTGGATCTCTCTTTTCAGCAACATCAACTGGAACATCAACATATACTTCAATAAATGGTAATCCATCTTTTTCATGTAATTCTCTAGCTAATTGTCTATCTTGTTTATAAGGACTAATAAATGATGTTAAAGTAACACAACAAGAGTCATTAAATAACTTAGCCACTTCTGATATTCTTCTAATATTTTCATTTCTATCTTGTTCACTGAATCCTAAATCTTTATTTAAACCAAATCTAACATTATCACCATCTAATCTATAAGAATTAATACCTTTTTTCAATAACGTTTGTTCTAAAGCACAAGCAATAGTGGATTTTCCACTAGCACTCAAGCCTGTAAGCCAAATAGTAACCCCAGATCTGTTTAAAAGTTTAGAACGTTCTTCGTGACTCAAGTTAGCGTGCCAGGTAATGTTAGAAGCCATTATTAATGTGTATGGAGGAAAAAAAAATCAGATAAATCAACTTTGATTGACATAGTTTGCCAAAGATATCAGCCAATATCACGTGTGTTGCAACCACAACTTACCCGGGGTTCAGTGTCGTTACCCGGTTATTAGCCCGACCCGCATTCTCTATAATCAATGTTTTCACTGCGAAGTGAAAAACTTTCAAGATTAAACCAAAAGATGTATTATGAATTAATGGCTATATCAAGAATAACGGATCCCTTAACTAAACATAGGGAAGCAGTGAAGATTGTTTCAACTGTTGGGAAGTTGATTTTAAATAACAGAGGGGTTATTAGAGACATAACTAGCTTAGGTCCAAAGGTATTACCCAAGATTATAAGTAAGGATCAAGAAAGACACTTTGAAGGGTATCAATTTTTGATGGGATTTGATGTCAGTTCTAATGTCCAACAAGAATTGTTAAGAACCTTAAGAAGAGATCCTAGAATATTACGAGCTAATATTATAAAACAAAACATCCATAAGAATTTAAATATTGGAACTTCATTCCAACAAGCATTAAAGTGAAATTTAAACCTGAAGTGTAAATAGTCTGTTCTTTTTTTTTTTCTTTTCATAAATACCTAATTATGTAGTGTACATTAATATTATACATATTAACTATTAAAAATTATGAAGGTAAGACATTAGCAAATTAATTAATAACTATATATAAGAACCTGGAATTCATGTAGATCATCATTAAACTTTAGTTTTAGGCTTTTTAAATTTGGGATTATAACTTTGACTAGGTTCAAAATCATCGACGGAAGTATTGGAGTTAGTAGTAGTGATCTGATTCTCATTTTCATCGAAAACTGACGTTGTGGCGCTATTATCAAAAGATCCGGTTTCTACTTCATGAAAGTCTTCAGCTAAGGACGGATTAACGAAACTACCATTAACAATGGGAGGATTGGTGGTTGTATTGGTGGTGGAATTTTGAGGATATGAAGTTCTTGAAGCTTGTCTTGATCTCGAGACATTTTGTAATTCAACATATTCTTGACCATAATTATTCAGCTGAGGTGTGGTTAAAAAGGGCAGACTAAACACTTGAGTAGGAATTTGACCTTGATAACCATCATTATTTTGATAAATCAAATCATCATTATAATCGAAAGTTAAAGGATCCATACCATAAACATTAATCTTTCTAATCTCAGTGTAAGACCAACGACAAAATTTACTATGATCTACAACTGGTAAATGCATATACTTGGTATAAGTGAAAACAGTTATAGCCAAAAATGCCCCACCAATTAAATCAAAGAAATAATGGTGAGTTAAATACATAGTACTCCACCATAACCAACAAGCATACCCCCACCAAACGACAACATACTTAGGAAATAACCAACTTAAAAATAAAGCATTTATCACAGAACAAGCCGAATGAAGAGAGGGGAAAGCACCAAAAACCACAGGAGAATTGGAAAACGCAGTAGTATACATATCAAAGCCAAAGATTTCATCAATTCTCCCTAAACCACCAGGGGATCCCATCATGGAATAGTTAGCAGGTTCTAACCCATGTAAATTCTTATACCAAGGAGGAGCTGCTGGTAATGAAAGTTGAAGCATAACACCCAATAAATTCATATAACCAAAAGCAAACCCAAAAGAATTAAGTGAAGTTGGAGGACCAAAAACAAAAATGAAAATGGCCACAACAAAGGGGAAAGCAAAATGAAGAATTCCATAAGGGAACCAAGCAATAAGATCCAAAACTGGACTTTGAATAGCTGCTAAAACATTGGATAAATTATCACCATAAAAAATCGTTTCCAAAGCTGGTAAAAACTTGACAGAAATAGCGGGTTTCCAATCTTGAGGAATTTTCCCACAAGTGAAAAATAATGCTAAATAACAAAAGATTGGTAAAGCATGAACAAAAAATTGATTAGTTAATGGGATTAAAAAGCAGGTAATAAATGCCATTAAAATGGGTAATTTAATTAAAAATGATGCTGGAAATATAACAAACACAAAAAATATGACTGATGATAAAAACCCATAATGCAAAATATCATTTAAATGCCATTTGTGATGTCTTAATTTGTTTATAGTTGTTCTAATATTTGTATCAAATTGTAAATTGGATAAATCACAATTAGGTACTTTTTCCAGTAAAAAATAATAAAGGAATAACTGATACGGTTTCAGTATTATTCTTGATCTTAGTATTGACATATTATATGGTCATAAAGTATATTAGGAGGAGGATAATCTATGCAAAAAAAAAAATAAAATAAAATAAAATATTATAATATAATAAAAATGAAAAAATGGAAATTTTATTATGTTTCTGCTTCTACTTCCAAAGTATAAGTTGATAGGGGTCCTTATAGCCTATAAGTAACACTTAAACCACCAATGATTGTATTGATAGTATACTTTTGGGGGCAAAATAAAACAAAGTAAAATAAAATAAAATACAAATAAAAAGAATAGTTTTCAGTAAAAATCTATCACTGATAAAGATTCTCTTTTCTTTTTATTGCTTTGCTCTATTCTAAGTCGAATAGGAGAAAATTTTTAGAAAAACAAAGCGTCTAAAACTGAAATGAGAAGAAAAAGGAGAGAAAAAAACAGCAGAAAAAGAAAAAAAAAATCTTGCAATAATTAGCGATTGGTCGTGTGGGTGATGAGAATTATCCGGTTTTTCCTTACATTAATGACGAGTTGATAGTTGGTACTGCGAACCGGGTGTGTCGAGTTGTGCCGAGACGTGCCGAGTCCGGTCGGAGTCCGGTCGGAGGCTGGCCAGGGGCTGGCCAGGGGCTGGCGGTACCGGTATCACACGGTTGGACCCACTTCCGAACAGAGCCGGGAAACGACATGGCCCCAGTCTGGTACAAGTATCATTAATTTTCCTTGTTTAAACCCTGATTCTTTTTATGTTTGCTTGATTTCGGCATTCCGTCCTCAAGATTATCATGGATTCATTTTTATCTTGTTTTATTGCTGCACCCCGCTGGTTTTAAGTCTCCTCTCTTGTCGTTGCTGTCATGGATTATGTTAGATAAAAATGATGCGAAATCCTCATTTCGTCCATTATATCGCCATGCCAATTGAAGAACACAACGATAAAATTGTCGCTACTGTAGGTGACAACTCTTCTGTTACTATTTTGAAATACGGAGCCACTGTAATTTCTTGGAAAAAAGATGGTGAAGAACAATTGTGGTTATCTGAAGGAGCTAAATTAGATGGTTCTAAACCTGTGAGAGGTGGAATCCCATTAGTGTTCCCTAATTTTGGTAAGACTCGACAAGAATCCCACCCTACATTTTCCTTACCTCAACATGGATTTGGAAGAAACTCCACTTGGGAATTTTTGGGTCAAACTCAAGAATCACCTTTAACTTTTCAATTTGGATTAGGACCTGAAAATGCTAATCCTGAAATTTTCAACCTTTGGAATGATGGTAAATATAATTTCACCTTAATTTATACTGTTAGTATTACTGAAGACTATCTTAAAACCAAGATAGAAGTAGAAAATAATGGTAATGAAGCCTTTGATTTCAAATGGCTTTTCCATACTTATTTAAGAGTTAAAGACATTGAAGATATTGTAGTTAACAATTTAACTGATGAACAATGTTTTGATCAATTATTAAAATCTTGGTATGTGGAAAAATCTCCTATGGTTAATTTTATTGAAGAATTTGATAGAATTTATAAATCAATTCCTGAAAACAAAGTATTACAAACTATTGCTTTAGGTAAGGTCAAACATAATATTGAAAGAAAAAATTTACCTGACACTGTTGTATGGAATCCCTGGATTGATAAATCAGAATCCATGGCTGATTTCCAACCAAAATCTGGATATTTGAATATGTTATGTATTGAAAATGGTCATGTTACTGAATTTATTAACTTGACTCCTGGATCTTCTTGGTCTGGAGAACAAACGTTTACTACTGGAGGTGATATTAAAGTTCAATCGGATATCTTTTAATTTATATACGTCTATAATATATATATATATATACATATATGTGTGTATATGTATATATTTATATGTAATTAAAGGTCTTATGCATTAATTAACTAAATCGAGTCTTAAATCTCATGAATTTGTCGAGTGACTTTTGTGATGATGATACTGTAGGTTTATTAAATGTAGGTTCTCTCTTTGGATATGGTTCTTTAAACTCTGGTTTAGTTGACAGTTTTGCTTGTGAAGTCAAATATTGTTTTTCTAGTTGAGGAGTATTCGTTTTAGATTGTAATTGAGGAGCAAAAGTCGTAGCTTGAATTTGAGATGTTGATGGTTTCTTTTGTAATTGGGGAATGGATGATTTCTTTTGTAGCTGGGGAATGGATGACTTCTTTTGTAATTGGGGGTTATTAAGTTGAGGAATGCTAGGTTTCTTCTGGAGTTGAGTACTTGATACTTCTTTGTTTAATTGAGGAATAGAAGTTTTCTTTTGTAATTGAGGAATGGATGATTTCTTTTGTAGTTGAGGAATTGAAGGCTTCTTTTGTAATGGGTTCTGTTTATCAAGCTGAGGAATTGAAGATTTACTTTGTAAACGAGGAACGGGTTTTTGTGGGTTTGTTACTTTCTTATTTAATGACGACTGGGTGTCTAAATGACTAGTAGAAGGTTTCTTTTCTAAGGATCTATTCAAATGATTGGATGAAGGTTTATGTTCTAAAGATCTATTCAAATGACTTGATGATGGTTTCTTTTCTAAAGATCTATTCAAATGACTTGATGACGGTTTCTTTTCTAATGATCTATTCAAATGACTGGATGATGGCTTCTTCTCCAAAGGAGAACCAGGAGTTAAATTGGTAGCAGAAGTGTTCTTTTGTAATCGAGGAATTGAAGACTTAGACTGCAATGTAGGCAATTTGGGCCTTTGAGCAAACGTATTGTTCTTATAAGGAGAAGGAGTTTTAGATCGAGGAAATGAGAACTTTCTATCATTAGAATGAATGGTTGATGGATGATTAGTATTATGCAATAGTTCATTCAAATTCATGGATTTCTTTGAAGGACTTATTTTCCCCTTTAAAGGACTTGAATTGGTTTCTTCAATCCCGGTTAATGTTCTTCTTTTCTTTGTAGAATTGTTATTATAATTATTCATTCTCTTCATAGAATAATGATTCATTATGGATTCCATTTTGCTAAAGTCAAGATTATGCATTTTACTAAACTGATCCTGAGGCTCTGGTGACCCATCATGAACTGGTGATGAAGGAATCTCTTGAAGTTTATAATTTATTTCATTCAATACTTTATCACTGATAGAGTTTGAATATCCCTTATCAACCATAATCTGTTTGATATTGGGTGATGCTATAGAGAGTTCTTGGATCTTCTTAATAGGCGTGTTCATTGAATCTGAACTGGCCACCTCCATGGTCGATGCTGTTAAGAATAAACTGGTATTAATTGTATTTTTTTTTTTTTTTTTTTTTTTGTTTAATCTTTTGTCTTGTTAGAGGTTTCTTTATTAAGAATAGATGTAAACATATAAGGTATGGGGGTGCGCGTACCATAAGTGTATCTAGGAAACACGACATTGGCGACATTAACGACACTGGCGACATTAACGACATTTACGACATAGGAAACATTTAATATGTGGTTATAGTTCCAAATTACAACTACCGTAAAGTTAAGATGAAAGATATGGATTAACCGTAGAAGTTAATCTTAGTTTAGTAAAAGTGGGTGAAAGGATCCATGTGATTTAGTAAAGAATGTGGAGAATGATAAATTGCAAAATTTACTGAAAATGTGAGAAATGCAGCAAGTGACAAATTTGACATTTTATTATGGAAGTTAAAAAAGATAAAGAAAACTCATAGAGAGGTGGAGAAAATTATTATACAAAAAGAATCATAGCTATTATTACAAGTTATTTGTCATAAATAATGATATTACCTTCACAAACCGCCTTTTGCTCTCTTTACCAAACCCGTAACTCTTGTCCTTGCTCTGTAATTGTAGTAACTTCCTCTCCGAGCTCCGAGTTATGGAGAAGGTGAGGAGACTTAAGCCAAACCGAGGTGACTGAAAATATTATTCCCCTCTATTGTTAGCCGCTTTAGTAAATGTCATACAGAGATGATCCAAAGCCTCCGTTGCGTGTGACTCCTTTCTTTTGGTTATCCACGGTAAAATAAATGGCAACACTCCGATCGGAGTTTTTCTTCTGAAGCGACAGGTTTTTACCTTCGGGTGAAGGGAAGATCCGCAATGCGGAGGGCTCCGGTCTATTGTTTTCGGACTGGCGGTCTTTAAAGATGAGGAGTAGCTTGGAAGTTGGAGGAGTAATTTTGTAGTTAAGAGCTAATCATAAGGATATGTATAACGATATATACTAGTAATAATATGGGCTTAAAGCTTACCACATATCTCGATGACCTTAAGTATAAAGTGAAAAAAAATTTCTGCTCTCCCGACTTCTTCCGATCGCCTGACGGATAAGTGCTGTCCCCTCTGCCTTAGCAGGACGACTCATGCTCCGAGGATGATTCATTAAGCGAACCAGGGAAGAGCATTAAAAACGGGGAACAAAAAACCCGGAAAAGTAAGAGAAAAAGAACCATCACCAAAACATATATCATAGTTTATACACATATATATAACATACCATCTTTATCTTTATACTCTTATCTCTTCAACCTCTGTTTCTCAGACACGCGGACTTTTCATAGGATCAATCATCGCCCGAGAGACAGGTTTTTTTACTCGTAGCCAGTCTCGGACTTTCAAAATCCATGTGACAATTAAAACCTGCCTTATCCGTATTAGCTCCAAGAAGACATTCCCCTGTACTTAAATAGCCACCCATCCCCAACATATTCAAATATAGGTCAAAGAAGAACATAGCCGTTACTGGTGATAACAAAAGTTATAAACATTTCCATAAATTCGGATAAATAATATTTAATAAAGAAATACCCCTTATCTCCACACACAGATAAACACACACACACACACACACACACTTTTACATATATATACCCACAGTCATATAGACAATGTCATCGAATGATTTATTATCATATTCTATAATGAATGGTGGTAATAAGCTAAACCCATTATCATTACCGCCGTTATATTTACCCTCGATAAATTCCTTACCACCATCTAATGAAAAGGTAGTGTTACCTTCTATCAGTTCGCTCAATAGATTAACCGAGTCTAACTTGATAAATTATGGTAGTCATGATCATGAAAATTATAAATATAATGATACTCCAAGTCCAAGTAATTCTATTGAAAGACAAGGATCAAATTCCAATTCTATAATATCATCTCCTAAATCAGATGAATTAATGCAATCCAAGAGAAGACAAAGATTGGGTCCTAGTTGTGATTCTTGTAGAATGAGAAAAGTTAAATGTAATGCTGAAATTATTATGTTATCAAATGATTATAAAAATTTCAATTTGAATGAATTTGAATTAACTCCACAACAAATCGATGATTTAATTAATTATAAATCCATTTCTTTAGGTGATAAGAATTGGAACTTGATATTATCTAATGAAAAATTAATTAAATTTAAGTCTTGTAATTCGTGTCATGCTAAGCATTTAGATTGTAAATTTTCTAAAGGCTTTACTAAAGAGGATATTCTTGTTAATAAAAAGACAGTCAGGACTAATAGGTCAAATATGAAGAAAAAATCAGTTGATAATTCAAGAAAATCTTCATGTTTTAATTGTAGAAAAAGAAAAATAAAATGTACTATGATTGAAAGTGCAACAAAATGTGAGAATTGTGAACGTAAAAATTCCAGTTGTCATTTTAATTAAAAAGAAAAGACAATTTATAGAGGAAAAAAAAACATGAAAGAATGTTAAAAAAAAAAAAATTATGATGACATGATACAGGTAAAAAGTCTATCAATAAGGAATTTTGTATTTTATGTAATAATGGTCTTGGTATAGGAAATAAATAGTTTAATGGATGCAAAAAGATAATTGGTTGTTAAACGACATCTTCTCACTTTAACTTTAAATGCACTTTGGATTATATAGAAAAGGGTTGCAAAAATTGCAGCTAAAATAGTGGTTTATAATTATTTATTTAATTATTTATTCAGTTATTTATTACATTTTGTATTATTTACAGAGGGACAGTTTCAATAAATTTTAAAAAACAATCACAAATCTCATCTAAGAATTCATCAACCAAATTTAATGTTACAATAAAATCGTAATTTAAATTAATGATATTTTCATTTTGATTAAGTTTTTTAAAGATAGATTCAAATAATTTTTTATACTTTAAATTTTTAACATTAATATTATCAATTAAACTCACCACTAAGTTCAAAGGATCATGTTGATCAAATTTATTGTATTTAAATTTAATATTAATGATAATTCTGTCTTTTAAAATTTTTTTGGTATTACCAGAATTAATAAAATTTATATGGAATATAAGTTCAAAATGATTTAAATTTTTGATTTTAAAATCCAAATAAAGTTTCTTTAATCCATTAGCTAATTTCATATTATTATCCTTATTGAATTTGGATTTCAAATGATTAAATGATCCTAGAATAGGGGTTATTTTATTAAGGTAATTAATAACTCCAATTAATTTAATTTTGGAATTATTTGCAATAAGTTTATTGAGAAATGTTAATACTAAATCTCCTTCAATGGGTGAAATTTGATCATGCTTTTCATCTTCATGAGATGCCATTTTTAATGTATAAGTACTATTGATATCATTAGGTAATTCAATGAAAACTTTGTTAAAAATATCATTAATCTTAATAAGAATCATGTCATTAAATTTTAAGATCTCGATATTATTATTAGTCAATTCATTGAAAATTTTGATTAATTTGTTGAACTTATTAAGGATACTGAACAAAGAATCGGTTAATTTTCCACCAAGATTACTAACATTTACTTCTTTGTTTATTTCAAAAAAGCCTGAGGATTTATTCAATTTAATATCCAAACTATCAATATTAAATTTCATTAAATCATCCATATTTGAATTAACCTTGGTGAACATTTGTAATGAAATAAATTTCTCCTTTTCCTTAGTTTTGAGCATAGCTTTTAGTAAAAGGAAATTTGAAGCAGTTTCAACTGGTAAAAATGTTCCATTGTTGTAAATCATTAACATTAATTCATTGTTTGAATTATTTTCTTTTATACCTAGCTTTTCAACGAAAGCACTATTTGATATTTTGACAAAATTAATTTGTTTTTCTGATAATTCTTGGATAATTAAATTATTTATAATTTCTTTGAAGCAAATTCCTGATAAATCATTGAAAAATTCAAAATTAAGTACTGAAGATAATTCCAATTTATAACACCATTCAACTCTCCATTCTCCCTTGATGGACTTAATTCTACAGACAGACCATTCAATCATAAAATCATCATTGATAATATAAGCCAAGAACCATGATGATGGCCAATTCTTACATTTAAAGAATTGAATCTTTAATGCATGTGTTTCGAATTTCTTTATTTCTGCATCTTTTAATTTGATAATATTGTTATTAATCCATTCAACAGTAATTAATTTATTATTGATTTCACTGCTGATTACTCCTAACTTCAAATCAATTAAATTTTTCACTATAAAGGAAATAAAGCTGGATTCATCACCATTAAAAGAATTAATTTTTCTCATGGTTTGAGATTGGTTATTATCAGGATTTGAAAAATTAATCTTCCCAGAAAATGGATCAACGGTTAAAATAGTTGATTTAGAACCAGATAAGGTTAAAAGTAATTGAAAAGGGTTTAGTAATTTGGCCATGGAATTAGGAATTTCATTAGTAATTTTTCCAATAATTAATTCACAATGCTTATTCAAAACCAGATTTAATAAGTAATCAATGCTAAAGTCATCATTATCCGGTTGAATATCATGATCACATTGTTCTGAATTCTTAACCCATTTACAATTTATAGCAAAATTATCATCAATGGTTAATTCAATATAATTCAGTAAGTTTTTCCAATAATTAATTGATATAATAGAATTTATGAATTTTATTTTTAAAGAATTATTCCATTTTATATTGGTAACTGATTTCTTTAATTGTTGATAAATTAAATTAAGTTTAAAATTGGTGGAAAATTTAACTAAAAATTCATACAACCCAACAATATTTGACTTTAAAAGAATCATATTAGCTTGTTCTTCCAATTTAGTCCAAAACGGTATGGGTAAAGTAGTAATTGTATCAGATTTAATTTCATTATTAACCACACCAAACAAAAATTTAAAATCAATTAAATAAAATGGTGATTTATAATAATCTTCTTCTCTCTCTATAAATTCATCATTACCTACAGTAATGGTTAATTCAAAACGTTTGGGGATTGTTATGATGATTCTTCCATCTTTAATAATATAATTCTGTAAAAACTCAAGAGGTATATCATCACTTAAAGCCATTCTCGTGATTAATAATAAATTCAAATCTTTCAATACTTGTAAAGTCTTTTGTGAGGATATTGGAGGATCTTCAAAATAATTATATGATGGTAATTGAGGTCTTCCTTTAGTTAATACCTCTAAACTAGTAATTAAATCACTATTAGGTAGTTTGGCCCCACCAAAACTATTCAATTCAGTTAATCGTAAACATAATTGGTCAAAGAAAAACTCCTGGTTCCTGAACCAGTTCAAAAGATCAATCAATTTATTAACTTCTTTAGACTTACTCGACCATTTCACTAACGTGTACAATTTGATAAAATCTTGCCGTATTCCAATAATAACATCAAGAAACTTCTTCTTTCTCACCACATCCAAGTCATTATCAACATCCATAGACAAGTTTTCGATAGTTAACGTAAGTTGTTTATACGCTTCTTGACAATGAAACTTCAATACATTGCTGAGTGGAAGAATATTCCCAGTAACATGTGGTAACGGTACTGGTTCATTCTGACCATTAACATCTTCAGCAATCGACCCATTAGTTCCATTGGTTCCATTGGTATCGCCAACACCAGTTTTCTGGCCCCGTTTACGACCACCACCGCCACCATTTGCTTCAGTCTTTACACTCATATCAATGGATTAGTGTTAAATTTTAACTCTGCAACAGAGAAAGAATGAGAAATTGAGAATGCGCGAGCCAGAAATTACTGTCTATTATGCAGTACTTATACAAAATGCCTATAAGAAACCTTTCAGTTTAATCCAAGTGAATTTATCCACGTTAAGCATCTCGGATACAGAAAGTCTATGTTCCTTTCTCACTAGTGTTGTCTTGACAATATCCTGAAGTTTTGTTATTATAGATTTACTTTGTGGATCTAAAGAGGAGTCATTCAACAAGTCATTAGTTTGGTACCAATCCCAATCAATCATAGCTATTCTATGAGCCGGAGAGTTCTTTTGCATTCTTCTTTTGATCACAGAAGGGGAAATACCTGCTTGAGCCAAATAATGTGGAGGAGGAAGATCAAATGGTAAACGATTCTCCAAAAGACAGTAAACAAGTACACCTATGGACCAAGAATCGGTTAGTTTCCCATCATATTTAAGCCCCATAAGTAATTCTGGGGAAATATAATCTTGAGAACCACATCTGGTAGTTAATATTTGATTAGGAGAGGTTAATTTTTTAGCCAATCCAAAGTCAGTTAAACAACAAATGGGTCGATGTAAAGTGGTAGAAGTAGAATTCATTAATTCTGTAATGGTATAATTCAAAAGAACATTTTCTAGTTTAATGTCACGATGAATAATATCATTACTATGCAAATAGTGAACGGCGCAGATAAATTCTCCGACTATCTTCTCTATGATTAACCAATAAGTCAAGCTTTTATTAAACACCTTATAGTTTCTGGTCAGGAACTCCAATAGGTTACCACCAACACAATAATTTAAAAAGAGTAACTGATGGTTACTATTGGTTAGTGCTTTTACATCCTTAGCTAATTCAGGATCATCAGGATGAGAAAGATCATGAGTTTCAGCTTGAGGATCCAATTCCTGTTCACTTTCACTTTCAACCCCATTGACGGTTTCAATTTGGGTCTGATGAATAGTGAGATTAATGGAATAATCGTAAAGGGTAATAATGCAAGGATGGTCTAAATGATAAAGAATGTTCAATTCTCGTTTGATGAAATATTTAAAGTTTTTGATTTGGGTACCATTTTTCACCGGTACTCGTATAATTTTGATGGCAATATGATTATTGTTATTATTTATATCCGTGGCCAAGATAACATCACTAAAGTTACCCTTACCAATGATTTTATTAAATTTGAAATAAATATTGAATCGAGGACTATAATATTTCAGGTCTAAGTAACGATTATGGGCTTCATCAGGTAATGGAGGACTAGGGATTTTAGAAGTAGGAGCTGAACTATGATTATGAGGATTGACACCTACACTAGGAGGACGAGGTAAAGGTTGAGAAATGTTTCTTTGATTGACTTTAGCTTCTTCAATAAGTGAATTTTTCCTTCCAAAAGGTTTATAATCGGAAATAGATCTTTCGGAATTGAAATCAGGTAATGATTTCTTAGTTCTTAATTTCTTCATTGTAAGTGGTTGTTGAACATCTTCAGGTGATGATACACTAGGAAATGAACCATTGTTAATTAAAGGAGTAGGTAATTGAGTAATGTTATCAAAGTTAGCTTGAGAAGGAGAAGTCATTTGATCATCACAATCCATATTATCTTCACCAGGAACATGAATAACCAAATTAGGTTTGTCCCTTTCAGGACTCAGCAGTTTCAGCATGGGGATAGTAATGAACAACAGAAGAAGGATTAAAACAATGAAAAGAAATAAATAAAAATAAAAATAAAAATAAATACAACAAACACAACAAACACAATACAACACAAAGTCGCTGATAACAAACAATCTTCAACGGTTACAATATTGTAATTGCAATGGTTATAATCAATGAGATACAATTACAGGGTTATAATATTGTATACAATATAAACACTGAGAAATAATTCCCACAAATGGTTAACTCATAAACAAAATGGGTTGGCGTGTCACGTGCACACGATGAAGTAAAATGTATAAAAGAGTATAACAAAAAGACATTATTCAACACAAATTCATCAATAACTACATTACAAAAACACTCTATATTAAACCTACATAAAACCTTCCAAAACTCTCAAAGCTCTTTCTAAACGAGTGATACCTATTTCGTAGCGTTGGTCGTCTAATACCATATCCAGAGTTAACCGCGATAAGGAATCTACAATCTTTTCCACCAATTGTTTCTCCTTTACCGGTAAGTTTAACTGATTGAATTCTTCACCGATAACGGTTCCATTAACACTTTCTAACAAATTGATAAGAGTGTGGTAAGAAAAGGGTTTTAATGGTGTGGAAGAATTACGGTTTTGTTTGACGGATTTCTTTTTACCCTTTCTAGGGGTTTTGGTAGAATCTTTAACTGATTTACCACGAGCTGGTTTCTCTACCACGACAGGTTCGTCGATATCGTAGTATTGGTCGTCTAAATCGACATCATTTTTAGTCGCGTCGTGCGAAACCATAGGCTGCAGCAATGTTTGATCAGGGGATTGTGATAATGGTGACTCTTTTTCTGTTATTGGTGACATTTCATTACTACTGGGGGAATGATGTGGATGCACTGGTTCCATATCTGGCATTTCTTCGGGGTATTGACCAGTTGGATATGGCAGAGAAATGGTGTTGACGTTATCACCATAGGGATAGTCAGCGGCTGCGGGTGAGGATTTTTCCGGGTTTGTCATTGAATCTCTTGTCACTGAATCCTTACTTACAGCTTCATTGGCATCACTGTAGTCATCGTGGTAGCTTGAGGAGTTTTGTTCGTCGTCAAAGATTTGTCTGGGCTGGTTGTAGTCGTAGCCTCTGGCGGAATAGTCTGACGAGAGGAGGTTGGAGGAAAGCTGATTGTTGGAGTAGGAACTATCATTGTGATCTTTCAGGCTGTGATCGGAGCGTTCGTCGTGGATAGGGGGTTTAGGGGGTTGAATTGAGGGGGGATTAGATGCGGGGGAGTTATGGGAGTTGGAACTTGAGGAGTGGGAATGATGTAAGGCCTTTGGGGAGGTCTGTGGTGAGTCCTCTGGTGAGGCCTCTGGTGAGGCCTTGGTCGATACTGCTTCTACTGCCTCCACTGCCTCCACTGCCTCCACACTCTCCTTAATACTTCCTTCATTCTCAACACTCGATACCCCCTTTTCTGTACTCACATTACCATAATTAGACATGGTTTGCGTTTGCGCCGAGGCTCTAGAAGGATCATCCGAGTAAACTGACCCCTCATCACTATTATTATACTCCACACTGTGACCGCTAGCTATTCTCAGCTGTCTCTTTTCTATCTGATTAGATAACTCTCTGGCTCTAACCAACTTCTCAGCACTAGGTCTTGGTGGTAATGTAGACTTTTTCTCCTTAGAAGATTGAGAAGAAAACTGCAGTCTTTCCATACTAGCAGTTCTGTAAGAATTGCTGGTGGATTGGTTATTATCGCTGTAATTACTGGAGCCACTGGAACGAGGAATATCCATACCAACAAAGTTATACGATGGAGATAATCCCCGAGGTCTTCCCCGTTCCAGACTCATCAGAGAATCATCTGTTTGTGGTAAATCAGTAAATGTATAAGAATTCAGTTTAAGCGATGTAGCATTTTGCATTAATTTATCCAAATCATCATTAATGGCTAAAGATATTCTCTTTTTGTGACCTTTGCCTTGTTTAAATTGTTCTATTTCTTTAGATACCAGGCTGGTATCAATGACAGCTTCACTTTTTGGTCTTCTACTAGATCTGGCGGGAATGGTATCTTCAAGATTAGTGTCGACCAGGAGTTGAGGAGGTTGAGAAGTTCTTTCTGATTGAGGAGTGGTATCAGTTTGAAGCTTAGTAAAAGAACCTGAAGAAGAATTAGAAGCCATTCTAGAAGGTGGGGATAATTGACGACTTTTTTGACTTAAACTTCGATTAACTGTAGGAGTAATGGGTTCATTGACGACTTTAACTGATACTTCTTGAGCTTTAGCTTGTTGAGGAATATAATCTGAGGCTCCAGACATATAACTTTCTCGATAATATTGAGGATTAGGACTTTTTCCTTTAGAAGTTAAGGATTTTCCTAAACTATCTGAAGATTCAACCGAATACATGGATTCCTTATCAGGATCTTGTAACCTTGGAGGACGGAATTGTTCTGATTCAACGTAGGAAAATTCAGATGTATCTTCTGGTACAGACATAGGGAAGTGAAGATATTGGTGGAATTTGTTCAGGAAGAAATGGTTTAGGAAACAGGTCAAGTTTAATAGTGTTAGAGATTAGGTGAAGATTTATGCTGGATGGTGTTTATAATGCGACCCAAAAGGGAAACCATATTGCCAGCGACGAAGGAGAGGAAAAGGAAGAGGAAAAATGAAGAAGGGAAAAAGAGAAAAGAAAAAAGAAAAGAAAAAAGAAAAGAAAAAAGAAAAGAAAAAAGGAAAATAATCATAAATTACACTGTACTACTTCTCTATACAACACTTCATCTCCCCTTCACTACCATAACTCCATCTCTCTTCACTCCCATTACTCCATCTCCTCGTCATCTTATCAGTGCGCAGTACTGTTCCTGTCCATAGTGTTCCTGTTCATACTGTTCCTGCCACTACTATCCTGCCACTACTATCCTGCCACTACTGTGCTGAGCTCCTTAGTATGAGACAATAAACCTTCCAGCAACTCACACAGTGACAATAACTCTCAACTTGTCAAGAACTTCCACCTGTATATAAAGTAACTACACCATCCTCTATACACTCCCAAATTCCCGTTCTCATCTAAACATCATCGTCTCTATTCCATCTTCTATCATATGAAACCCTTCACAAAACCTCCGGTTAATGCTGAAGTATTCCTAAAACGACTAAGTGACTTTAAATCGCAGCTTCCTTCTTTATGCCAATCAAAATCTCATTCCTATATTATCGATTGTATTGCTGCTAATAGACAACTACAATCTCGATCTCCATATCATAGTACTGATGATTTCCTCCATATCACCAAATCCCCTACAAAGTCTGATCTCGAGTCAATACTTTGGAATACTCTTAATCTTCGGCCTACATTTTTAAATGATCCCAGTGTGGTGAAAGCCTTTTTAGTTACCAAACCTCATCCTGAACCCAGTACTATTATAGATATTATTAGCGACCGATGGCTTCCACGAACACGGTTCAAATGGTTCCCTTGGTTAAGTAAAACAACCCCAAATATCGATCTCGTACGATTAGGAGTTAACCTCCTCTTGAGCCAACACCAATACGTCGAATGCATTAATCTTATAGATAAAACCGTTGGTTCTGTTGATTATGGTACTGCTATGGATAAAACAGTAAAAAGGAATACTTTGGCCCTTGGGTTTGGTTTGGTTTCTGCTACAACTATTCAATCAATGTTGTTATCAGTATCCCCAATAGCACTTCTTTTGGCCAACACTACAATATGGGGGACAGTGACTATAGGACTTCTCCACATCAAATACCCTGGTCGTTTAGATAGACTCTGTTGGCGACTGTCAAACAGCTTTCTTTACAATATAAAGAATTATCCCACATTAAAACTTGTTCACAGAATAATGATATATTTTGAAGAACATCATGAAATCAATCTTATGAATTATCATTTAAGTCAAATCCGAACTTTTGATAATATTAACATTAAAAAGTATCAAGATTATTTTATTGAATCTGATGATATTAATTTTCAACAGTTTTTCAAATATCAATTAACACAAAGGAAAATCACTGCTCATGATTTACCAGAAGAGTTACAATTTCTTGATTTTATTATGAATCATGGAGAAAACTACCAATGGGTAGAGCCAGATCAGGATCCGGCAGAGATTGTGAGGTTAAAGTTGGAAAAAAGTGAAGAGGAGAGGGAGAAGAACAATAACAATAACAAGAACAATGTGTAAATATAAATGTAGATAGTGTAGATAATAGTGTAAATATATCAAGTAGTCTAATTATGTAAACTATACTTAATATCTAAACTTAAACCTCATATCTAAACTAAAATCTCATATCTAAAACATCGCAGATCATTGCAAATACACATCCTGAAAATAATCATCACTCATCCTTCATTAACTTGTAATTGCACTCACACAGTGCATTCTCATCATGACAGACTTTGTTCAAATCCCCACGCCAAAAGATTTAGATATTATATCTCACCTCAAGTTCTCCCAACAAAACCAATTACTTGTATCATCTTGGGATAATAGGCTCTTACTATACGATTGTAATGAAGTCCCCAAACAACTCCATGAGTTCAACACTCAAGATGTAATGCTCAATGTTCAGTACTTAGGAAACCAAGCCTTCTGTGGAGGTTTAGATGGTAACATTTACTCCTTAGACTATGAGAACCTCAAATTAGTTAATGAAAACCTAACCGCTTCAACACCAAAGGATAATAAAGACTGTGGAGTCAATAATCTCACCACCATTGGGGGTCAAGATCATGTTCTTGTTAGCAGTACTTTTGATAATCAACTTCAAGTAAACGATGTACGACTTAAAACTCCAATAATGAACAAACACACCGACAAAAAGATATTGAAAATGGATGCTACATCGACTTTTGTGACTCTAGGAATGTCACAGAGAACTGTAGAGATATACGATCACCGTAATTGGTCCACTCCTTATCAAATTAGAGAAAGTGGATTGAAGTTACAAATTAACGATCTTAAATGTTTCCCCAATGAAGAAGGTTTTACAATCGCTGGTATTGATGGAAGAGTGTCTGTGGAGTATTTTGATCCTGCTCCTCAAGTTCAAGCTAATAAATACGCCTTTAAGTGTCACAGAGCCCTTGATCCTATCACCAAGATTGATGTCGCCTATCCAGTAAATTCCATCATTTTCAACGCCAATTCCAATATGCTCTACACAGGAGGTTCTGATGGAATCCTTAACGTATGGAATTGGCAACAGAGAAAGAGAGCTAAACAATATCCTAAGTTATCCTACAATCAGGCCATTTCTAGTATGGACTTTAATCACGATTACTCCCTACTAGCGGTAGCTACTTCCGACGATAGTTATAAAAATCAAATGTCAATTCAAGGCACTGTTCCCAAATCCACCAGTAGTGTCTTTGTTGGGAGAGATGTTCCTTAACCGGTGACATAAACAGTAAAGTATCTAATGCGATTTATATAAAATACAATTTTTCAGTTGCTCAGGCCATCGCTTTTTTGGTTTTAATTCCATAGACATATATAGAAATTACTTTTTATTTGTGACGATGACATTTGAAGACGTCACAGAAAAGTACTTTAAGTGGGTACAAAACCAAGGGGTGAATCTTAATAAAGCCATAGAAATCGCTGATTTGAGGTCCAAAGGTCAAGGAAGAGGTATTATTGCTTTAGAATCTATTAATGAAGGTGAAGAAATATTTAGTATACCAAGAGAAATCATTTTAAATTTAGAAAATTGCAGTTTAGCTGTGGAAAGACCTGATATTAAAGATAGTCTTCATAATCTTAATCAATGGGAAGCCCTTATTATTGTGTTACTTTACGAATTCCATAAAGATGGTGATAGCAAATGGAGTGATTATTTTAAAGTATTACCTATTGGAGACCCTGAAAATTATACTTTTAATCAACTAATGTTTTGGAATGCTGAAGAATTGGAACATTTGAAACCTTCTTTGGTTTTACAAAGAATTGGTAAAGAATTGGCTGATGGTATGTATGAGAAGTTATTCCCTGAAGTTGTTATTGATTCCATGAATTTGGTTCAATTAAAGGAAACTTCTCCTTTAGATTATCATAAGATTGCTTCTTTAATTATGTCATATTCATTTGACGTTGAAAAATTAGGGAAAAATGGTTCTATTGAAGATGATGATAATTCTGATGATGACGGTGAAAATATTACTGTTAATCAGAATACTGATTCTTCTAATCCTGGTGAATCTCGTTATGATGAAAATTTATCGGATGATGAATTTCCTGATAGTCTTCAAAAAGATTCGTTTTTAAAATCTATGATTCCTCTTGCTGATACCTTAAACACTAATAGCAATCATCATAATGCCACTTTAGAATATGTTGGTGATAGACTTATAGTTCGGGCTACTAATCCTATAGCGAAAAATGAACAAATAATGAATTCTTATTCTGATCATCCTAATAGTGAATTATTAAGAAGATTTGGTTATATTGAATCTTTTGGTTCTAGAAATGATTTTGGTGAAGTCCCATTAAAGAACATTCAGGAGTATTTTTTAATTGTGAATTAAAGTTTACTCCCAAGTTTTGGGATGAAACTATCGATATTTTGAAACTGATTGTTTCATCCGAAGAAGAAGAATTGGATGAATTGGTGTTGGATTCTTATGATTGTTTTTCTTCTAATGATATTATTATTGAATTTATCATTCTATTACAATGTTTAACTATTGTCGCTGCTATCAATTCTGTTAATTCCATGGAAGATTTATCCCATGAATCAAAATCCCAATTAATCAAAAGAATATATCATAAATGTATTCTATTAATTGAATCTAAAAAATTGACGAAAAACTTTTTAATAAATTATAAAAGAATTGTTAAAAATAGAATGAATGAATACCCTAATGTCTCAGTTAAGGACTTTCTGGGGAATTTCCATTATTCCAGAAAGGAATTGGCTGAAGTTGTTTTAAAATCAGAGTACAAATCATTAGAAAACTGCCTTGATATAGACAAAACCTTCAAAACTGAAGATGGTAGTTATACCTTTATCGATGACGAAAAGTTAATTAGAAACATTATTAAAAGAAAATTTGGTCTTATTCCAAGTGATGCTGATACTCCTTCATCCAAAAAGGCTAAGAAGTAATCAAATTCTATGAAAGTATTTAATGTATAGTATTTTCCTTTATTATTCTTAGCCTTTCTTATGTAAATTAGTAAATATATATATATATATATATATAAAATAACATAAAACAAAATAAAATAAAATCATCAATTAGAAGAATTGAAGTCGTTAGTATCGTCATTAATATAATAAAAAAATAAAAATAAAATCAATGAATATTCATTACCATGAAATTTTAAACTCATTAAGAAGATGAACTTGAAGTACCACTGAATGACTTAAAAGTATTTGATGTATCCATGGTTTTGGATGTTTTAGTGGAAGTATTTCGATTCACATCTTCTGGCTTTTTAACTATTAATGGTCTGGGCCTAGAAACATGGAATCCTTTTTCTACTGGCTCTTCAGGTTTACCCCACAAATGCTTAATTTTATGCTTTATAGTATTGTCTTGTTGTTCCTTAGTATGAGAAATACCAGTTGTATTTGCTTCAGGTTTAGTAGATTGGTCACTCTTCCAACCTCTGGATTCCCAAAGCTCTTTAATCTCAGGATCAATAGATTCATCAATGAAATATTTTCTATAAATCAAATCGGCTTCCCTAAAAGTATAATCATTTTGATTCTTTCTTTTGTTGGAAAATTCTTGTTGTTGATGGAAACTAAAATTATCCGATTTAACACTGCCTGAATCATCACCGAAATTATTTAATCTGTTTTGTAATTGTTTCTCAGCATCAGCTCTATAATAAATGTCTGGATTATGAGGTTTCTTCATATCATCATAATTAATTTGATGGTTCTTAATAGATTCATCACAATCTCTAGTGAAATCTTCATGATTGGTGATTGGTTTTAACAATTGATCCATGGGTTGGAATTCAAATTGTCTATTAAAATCATCCAAACTTGTTGTGGTATTAAAATTGTCAATGTTCTTGTTCTTGATCCGTTCATGTTTATACTTTACTATTGAAATTATTGTAATAATAAAACAATAAACTAATTGTACCAAGAAAACAAAAGCAATAATCAAATGAATAATAAACTGGGCGAATGAGACATTAGTCTTTGTAGTTTCATCAAGTGCCAACTCATGTAAAAATGGAATACAAAGTATAGTAATGAGTAACTTTGCTACTGGTAATATATATCTTGTTGTCGTCCATGTGACATCAAGATAAAAAGGTTTGACCACAATTAAAAGAATCAAGCTGGAGGCCTCAATAATTATTAAACTTATAACTTGAGCCAATCCACTGGATTGAACACAACTAATAATCAACAGTTTCAAAAAGATAAACAGAATATCAACAATGACATAATAGTTTTTACTAGGCTTATAATGATGATATAATGAAGCCCAAAGCAAAAGAGTATCCACAGAAGTATAAAGTTTAGTAACTCTCTTGTTGATTTCAATTTTGAACTTTTTGAAGGAAATTAAGTACCTGAAGATGAAGAATAAAGCTGTGAAAACCCATAACACAAAACATATTACACAGAACGCCAATGCAGTTTTAGGGAGTTCATAAGGAGAATTATCCTCAACAACAGTATAATTAGCTTGGGTCATATTTGGGAAAGTTATATTAAGATTGTCTGATTGGGCAAGTTGTTGATCAACTTCTACATTTCCAGCAGAAGATTCACCATCATCTTGAAATTCAATATAACTCATAGGACTAAAAAGACTATCATAAGAAATGTCTCTAGCAAAAGCATCAGCTCGTAAAGAAGAGATCCCTGGGCCATAACCCTGATACTCATCCCTATTAGATGATAAGTAAAATGTAAATAAGGATAAAGTTAAAAATGGATAACTAAAGTAAATCATGAAATTACTCAAAGCAATTCCAGTAACATAACCACCAGCTCTCCTCCAATAAGCAGTATTATAAAGAAATGATTTCATGTTCTTTTTGAGCTCTTTTAAGTTTGTAAGTATAAGATATAATGCCTGAGCAAATATCTGGATTGCAATCCATATGACAAGAGTGATTATGAAGTTACCCCAATTGGTACCAACATTTTGATAAGTACTGAAATAAACCAAAGAATTTAATCCTTCAGCATTAAATGTCACATAGACATTATCCTGATCAGTGGATAAAAAAAGATCATTACCTTTAATAACAGAAAATCCCAATAAAGCTGACCATTTTAAAAGTCCTAAACCAGGTTGATAAAATCCCGGATAATTTAAATTCAACCCAGCAGTAAATAATGCAAATTGTAAATAAAGTATAATTTTTTGTACTGTAGCATCCAACTGTCGTAATAATTTCCCATTACAGATGAATGAAGCAGTAAATAAGAAAGGATTTTGAGACTCTTGATAACTGGAATTTACTATAGTTAAGAAATTAATCACCCCCGTGGTTAAAATAAGCAGCAAAGCTCCGAAAATAACCGCTTTTCGTATAGGATCAGGAATTGCTGGAGTTACATAAACTCGATTACAAGCTAAAACTTCATTTTCCAAATCATTATCAACAATGGCAAACCGAGCTTGGAAAGATCCCAATCCTTCATGTCGATCACCTACATCCACTTCATAATACATATAAATGGAATCATTCACGTACAAAGGACATGATATGTGATTACCAGTTGAATTATCAAAAAGGGAATCAATGGTACCATTATATTCAGCAAACCCAAGTTCATGGTTATTTCCTTGAGTCAGTTTAGTATTAGTCAAGGTATTCCCATTATTATCGAATATATCAGCAAAATCTCTTCTTCTCACCTGTCGATAATTATGCATAGAATCCAAAGAAGGACCATTTTCCAAAGGATCTTCAGGGTCCACCACAATAGTGGTATAATTAGATGCAGTGTTATTAGTAAATCTAGGACTAGATGAATATTGACTTGTATTTTTAACCCCGATTAGATCACAAAATCGTTTATTTTCATCGATAATAGTTTCCCCCATATATTCAATCGTAGCGTGAAGGGTAGTATACTTATTTGTTGTACTATTAACATCAGTTATTATTGGCTCTCGACTAGATTCATTATGGGGATTAACAACTTTAGTATTCATAAAAAATTTTAATTTCTGATTATCAGTATCTAGAGCCACATCTATCAAAAACTTATCCAACACATAAGTTTGATAGTTGTATTTCTTACACTCCAAAGTCTCAAGAAATGCACCAACCGTCCATGGTATCAACCATAAAAGTATTAAAGTGCTGAAGACCTTCATGGGGCTCGTATTTTTATTAGGATTCTTGAATATATTCGCGAGAGATATATGAAAATCCAATGGCAGTGCAGAGGATGGAAAAGGAGATTATGAAAAATAAGAAGAAATTGAAATAACAGTTGAAATAACAGTTGAAATAATAATAGAAATAACATTAAAGAAGAGTATTAAAGTCAATACAAATACAGACACAAACACAAATATAATCTGTTCTACAACCCCTTCTACAACTCCTTCTACAACTCCTTCTCTTCTAATTCACATTGAAATTCTTCTATATTCACTATTTACAAACTAATCATTAACTTTACCTCTTAATTTAGGATACAATCTTGCCGCATGGTAATTAATAGAAGACATTTCATCCTTCTTGGGTTTATAAGTCTCCATACATGATTTTAAATCGGTTTCAAATGCAACACATTGTTGTGATCCTTCACCATTTGCAGCCCAGCAGTTCAATAATGATGACATTAACACAAAACATTCATTTGTGGACTTTGATAACGTAGGTTTCCTTACTTTTAACCTTGGTAATGGCGGCAAACTCTTAGTAGTCTGTAACTTTTTATAAGCCATTTTGTGAAGACAAAAGAAAATGATAAAAAAATTTTCGCACACTGAGTAACTTAAATGCTTTATTCTGTATATATATATATATATATATATTGATTATAGATCCTTCGATATCTCTTGCAAATCATAAAGCCTAAAATTATAAGCAGTTCTTCTAGATTTAGATTTGTACCTTAAACTAGTTCTTTTGGTAGAGTCCAGTCTGTGCAATTTAGTCATGGATTTATAATTGTATACTCGTTTAAAGTTCTTATCATCAAACGGTTTAAAACTTATTGAGGTATCAACTTTATTACTGAATAAGTTAATGGATTTAAATAATTTTAATAATTTATACTTGATGATATTGGAGATTTTGAAATGAATGTTATTGATAAATACTGATTTGTTATTAAAATACTTCAATCTTATAAGGGTTTCAAGTTGATCCCGTAAATTAATAAGGAAGATTTTGAATAATTGTTTGTATAATTGACTATCAGATTTGATATAATTACTGACCAAACAATTATAAGGAATCATATTAAATTCTTTTATGTTATAGTTGATTATAAGATAATTACCATTACCACCAGGTGGTTTAGGTTTTGGCGTAGAATTAGTTGTTGAACCTGTAGCTCTTTTAGTGGTATCATTCTTGTTTTCTTCATCAGTCATAAAATCACACAATTTGAACTGATTTGTCTTAAATAATTGAGGACTAAATAATATCAAATTATTACTCTTATCATTTTCATTTAATATCAATTCAATTTCTTTTTGTAATGAATTTTTTAAACTATTAATTTCAGTTTCCACAATAGAATTAAATTTATTTAAAAAATTGAAATTCACCTGAACAAAATTATTAATATTTTTAATAATAATAAAATTTTTGGGTACTTCTAATTCATTATAAATTAAATTGATTATTTTATTGAATGCTGGATTAGTCTTGGGATCTCCACCAGATGATGGATCTGAAAGGGACATTATTTCACTAGGAGTCATTAAATGATGAGGATTAATATTAGTTGTATTTTCATTATTTTCAAAAAAATCCAAATCTTTTTTATTCACCTTAATTTTCTTCTTAAACATTTGTAAATCTTGAATGAATTCTTGAGGATACGATTGGTCATCAACTTTATGTTTTCCTAATCTTAATGGGAAACCACTAATAGATTTATCAAATCCAATCACATTATAAGGTAAATTAAATAAATTCTCTTGATAAAGATAAGAATTAGGATTTAAACTTAAATTATCAATTTCATTTCTTCGTAATAACTTAAACTTTTCATTTATCCCATTGAATTCTTGTAATAATTGAATAATAGGATCAAAATAGTTATTCAAATACCGTTTATAATACTTTAAATGAACAGATTTATCATGATCAAGTTTACTTAGTTCTTTATATATCCTTTCGATTTGGGAAAGTGGTGTATTGAAAATATCTATTTCATTAGGCAAACTGTTTATAATTTTCTTCCTGTCCAAATAATGTTCTGAGGGAAATGATTTAAATTGCTTTCCCTGATCCAAGTTCTGTTGAATCATTAAATCATCAACCGTCATCATGGAAATGCTATCATAAAACTCTTGTACTCTTTTATGGATTTCATTGACTTTATTCATTTCTTCCTCTTGCTTGTCATGATGTTCATGATGGCGTTGATCATCCAACTTATCATCACTAATATCTCCCTTTTGTAATGAAATTCCTAAATTCTTAAGAATTCGTTTGTTTTTATAACAACTTCCTGTAGAATGAATTTGTCTCCTAGATAGTATTCCGATATTAACCGATGATAGCCTCTTTAGAAACATAGTTAAATTCTGATTGTAATTATTACGGGATACTAATGATGAAGAAGATAAAATCGCGGATCGAGGGAGAAAGTATTATATTCTCAGAATTTATATCAGTATTTAAACTACCATTTTTATATTACCGGTCATATTGTACTATTTTTATATATATATGTGTGTGTGTGTCATTAATCATAAAGTGGTTTTGTACTCAATGACTCTATCAATCTATTTAATTCCTGTTGTTCTTTGGATGCGGTTAGTTCTATCATAGGAGATATTTGAGAAATATCCTCCACAGATTCATTGGAAGAGTTAGATCCTTGTCTACAATGAGATGAAGGAGAATCTTGCATTGAAATTGGGGAAGTAGAGCCAGTAGACATTGAATCGGAGTAATATTGTTGTTGCTTTTGGACTTTGTGATGGAATCTTTTTTGTTCTGATAAGTATTGATTCATCTTGATATTATTGACTAAGGATTGTCTTATTGGGTTTAAAAATCTTGGGAAGTTGTTAAAAGTTTCATATTCATTGATGAATAAGTTCCAGTTTAATAAATATAATAATTGTCTTTCCATTAAATTGATATCTTTTAGATTGAAAAGATTATTAGTCAAATTTAACCAATCATAATTTTTAATACTAAAATCATTATTAAATTTGATGGATAAAATCAAACATGACAATAGTATTCTATGTCTTGTACTTGGTAAACCTTTACAATTTTGAGGTAATTTGGCTTGAAGTCTATTAAGATAAATTATGGTGGACATTAAAATCCCATTATTCAAATGAAGACAATGAATTAATCGATTAAGAAATTTTTGTAATGAAGGAAGTTGACCAGTTTCAAAGTTACCTGGTTCACAAGGAATAATTTGAAGGGTTTTAATAATAACTTTATGGACCAAATCTGGATTCACTGGAGAATTAATAAATTTTTCAATTGACTTAAGTTCTACCGACAGAGAAGATTCAAAATTCATAGCGAAGGGAAAAGTATTTGGGTTATATCAAGGATAAAAGCGATAGAAACAATGACTGATGAATGAATGTTAAAAAAAAATATATATAATTCCTGATTATATTTGTAATGAAAGTCAAAGCAAACAAATGCTAATGATAATGATAATGATAGTAATAATAAAATTAAAAAATTAAAAATAAAAATAAAAAGAAAGAAAATAAGGTAAAGCAAACAAAAAAAAAAACCCTGAACTTAATAACACTATTTAATGAAAAGATCAAAGAAATGTATCTATATATATTAGATCATAAGGTTTTCACTCGACAAAATCATGTCGCCTAAGTTTTCACCGTTAACTTAATTCGAAAAATTACGTATAATCGCGTCCCATAAGGGTAAAAAACCCTTTGACCACAATTCCATAGCCTTAAAGGCACCTATTTTTAAATATTCCTGTAAAACTTTGTTTAACGATAATGTCACCTGCGAGAATTATAACTCATTTGGGAATATTGTTTCGCGTACCATAAACTCCCCCTTTGGTTGAGCCTCATGTATAAAAACCCCATTACCTAATTAGATAATCAGGCACTATTATTCGAAAATCTAATCAATGTATTAGTCTATTGTTGATTAGGCCCTTTCTTATGGATTTTCGTTAATGGCGTATGGGAAAATACCTACAACCAAGTGTATGGTTAATGGCGTGGGAATCTAGATGTTTTCGCGATAAATTGGTAATTGATTGTAAAAACTCTATTTTAACTGTGATGAGTTAAATGTATCTTCGTCTAACTAACATTCCATTAGGCTAAAGTATCGACTATCAATTGTATTGTTATTGATTTTAGTCAAAGGACACGCCAGAGGTTTACTTTTTCTTTTTCTTTTTTTTTTTTTTTTTTCCCTCTCTATCTCTCTATTTTTTCTATATTTGCTGGAGAATTTTCCTCTTTCTACAGAATGCATTCTTTGTCTTGACGCCGACATCAATGCAGAGTTAAATTAACTAGATCTGTACATGATTATTCCATATTAGTAAAAAGATAATCCTCCAGACGAGAGGATACTAACTACGCATGAACAATAGATTTCGTGAACATTCCCCGTTTACTATGGTGTACTCCTATGAGAACCCTTACTTTGATAGTGACTTCACAACCAGAGAAGGAATTAATCCATTTGGAGTTATGCGTCTAAGAATTGAGATATTCATTGAGATATTCATTGGGATATCTTTTTACAGATATCCCTTTACAAATACCCCTTTACAGATATCTCCAACTACAAACTACAAAACCTTTTTCTATTAAGCATTGTTTATATTCTAAATCGTATTAGTATTTCCGTTTTGTTTTATTTTATTTTAACTCTCTTGGTCATATTATCAGAAATTTGGGTATACTTGGTCTATCATGCAATAGAGTACTCAGACTGGTGCACAGCGATCTTTGTCGTCATACAATATGAACCATTGATTTGTTTGTTAATACATACTGTTTAAAAGTTCAAGTGAAGAAAAAAAGTTGTTAATGATGAAAAGAAAGAGAGAGAAAAAATTTTCCACCTTTAACTGGTGCTACAGCCGGGTAACCTTACGCATTTGCTGCAAAATTATTACTATTGTAGTGTTAGTATCATTTACAATCATTTACTACTGTCTTTTACTACTGTCTTTTACTACTGTCTTTTACTACTGTCTTTTACTACTGTCTTTTACTACTGTCTTTTACTACTGTCTTTTACTACTGTCTTTTATTGAACCATACTAAAACTACTAAAGAAATAACCATGTTAAAATTACTAACGAAATAACTTAAAAGTACTGATTAGGAACGGAACGACTTTCTTCATCAAATGTGTCAAGCAATTCTGATACACTTTGTTGACGAAAAGTACGTTCATTGTCATTATTTTGATTTGGGTAACCAGATCCACTTTCATTTTGCATTGACAATATTTGGTACCATAATTGATCAATTCCTTTATTATTACTTAGGTCATTATTTCCGTCGAAATCGGTTGAAGATATAGTACTAATATTCTCTCCTGTTCCGGAAAATGGACTATTGAATTTGGATGATGGATAATCTTCATTTCCTGTAGACATGGGATTTGTTGAAGGAGTTTCTTTAAAAGGACTGTTTACATTCTTTTCTAGTTTAGTAACTTCTTTTGTCTCTGATGATTTAGCCACTTGGGTCATTTTCTCAAATGAACTTTGGAAAATGTATATCAATTCATCAATATCTTCAATTTTTATTTCACTAAATCTATCCACCATATCATCAAAATTAAGTTTTTTATACAAGGTAGGATCACAACTAATTTTGGATAAAAAGTTATGAGTTTTAGTTATTCTCCAAGCATAATAATATCGATCACTCAATTTTGAAAACCACTTTATTATAAATTTATCAGTTGTAGTAATGGCTTTGGATAATTGAACATATTTATTAAATCGAAGTTGATAATCATAATTTTTCATTTCCATATTATGTGATGGACTATTTTTTAACTTGTAAATTAATCCATTAACTCTAAATGATGTTACTACATTCAATTGTAAAGCTTTATGACATACAATGGATAATATGGGATTCATAATTAAATCGGCTGCTGGACCAAAATTTATATGATTATTATAAATCAATTCAGAAATATAAGGTAAGATTTCTCCAAGAAAACAAGCAAATGATTTTTTAAGATAAAAAGCAGCAAGATCCATTTTCTTTCTTTTTTCAAAGTGGTAAAAAATATTATGTAAAATGGAAACAAAAAATCCACTTAAATTTATATAATTCTTACACTTCATAGTCTTAACAAAAGGATGAGGAAATTTCTCTTCACTAAAGGGAACAACAAAATCAGATAATGTTCCAAACAGTTCCCACATAAATCTTTCAAATTCATCAATACATTCAGTTAATCGACTTATTTTATTGGGTTCAGTAATATTAACTGTCATATCTAATAAATTCTTGACAATTTTATAATATTTCCCAAAATAAGCAAAACTTGAAGTTACTAACTTTTCCATTTCAACATCCTTAATATTTTCATTACCCACTCTATAAAATGGTAATCTGGTATCAAAACTTCTATTATTAATAACTAATGGAGTACCAAATTGATAACTTATAATTAAATCAGTAGTAACAATGAAAAACCAAAGCTTTCTAGCACAGTTATTTTGCCTTTCATCTTTTTCACCAACATCTACTAAATCAGGCTCACGATTTAAACTTAAAGCATAAGCCATATTAGCTATAGTACCACCAGCGATTTGAGAAAACCCTCCATCTACACCATCACCTTCTTCAGGACCAAACATATGATAAAGTCTTAAGGTGTAAAAAAGTTGTAAAACAACAAAATGGGGGTTTTTGAATAAATTGAATTGATTCAAACAAAGATGACTAACTTCAGTCACTTGAATTTTTATGGGATTTGAAAGTAAATATCGAAGTTCTTGAGCATCTTGATTGGGATCATCATTATTTAAATTATATTCATTAACTTCTCTTTTATTGGAAAAAAGAGCCAAATAAGAAAGCCGAAGAAAAGCTAATAATAATCCAAGGTAAGCAAAATCTAATTGACCATTAATATTTAATTTATCAACTTTTTCTTCATTATAATTTTTAGGACCAATAATTCGAGAGATTTCTCGTGTAAAAGTTCCTTCATCAACAAAAGGTAAGAATGGATAAACATAAATAAAGTATTTATGAATTAAAATCCAAATCACTTTCTGATTAGGTAAAATCTTTAAGATTTTGTTGGATAATTTCTCTTCTTTATCAAGGTTTTCGTCATGGAAAGACATCCCCAATATAAGAAGTTCTCGGTTTAAATCATTATTATTATTATTATCACGAAAAGTAGATTCCTCTTGGTTAGAACTTTGATAATTATCAGAATTATGAGCCTTTTCTTTATATGGACCATTAAGTCCATTTTTATCATTACTACCATTTGAAAGTACGGTATCACAAAATGGATCAATATTAGGATTACCTGAAGAAAATAAGTCATAAATCTTACTCATACAACCATCTTTTCTATAAATATTAAACCATGAATAGACTCCTACACCTGATCTAATGGTATTAATCTTAAATGACTTCACCAAATGATCATCATAAAAGTTAATAAGCTCCTCAGGATCATCATAAGGATTAGCTCTCATTGATTCTGAAGGATTATTGGCATCATACTTTATCTTATCAAGGGAAACTTGAGAAGCGGAATCATTAGATAATTTACCCTGAGAACTCCATGAAAGTGGTGGAAGTTGAATATTAGATTTTGATGATGAAGGAACTTGAAAAAGACGATGTTGAAGACTTGGACTACTAAAAGTAAAACTTCCATCTTTGACATTGGAGGACACATCGGGTATTCCAGGGAAACTTATATTACCATTTCTATCTTCAGAATTAGTAACAGAAGTATCAGATTTCTGGTTAAAAATAGGCTCAAATCCATTGGTTTGAGGTGATGTTTTATTGATTGTAGTATCAGGATTTGGTTGAAGACTATCTTCCAAAAGCTTAATTTTGTCCTTAAGCGCTGATAATTCCAGTTGCATTTCAATTTTCCCATTTCCAACAGGAGTTTTGTCAATCGTTATGTTACCATTTCCAACACCATTATTAGTTTTATAACCATTAGCCCTTGAAACATCATTAGCCCTTGAAACATCATTAGCCCTTGAAACATCATCACTTAATCTTCTACCATTACTAGGATTATGGAGAACAAACGTAGTTGTTCCCGAAATATGATCAGAATCTCGGCCTATTCTTTCAGGAATCTGTTCTGGATATTGACACAAATCACTTACATTATACCTTACACAAGCAGTACATGGCATTCCTCTATCACATTTAACCTTTCTTTTCTTACAGTAGTTGCAGGAAAGCGAAAGTCTATTTCTCTTCTTTGTAGGCTTATCATAATCAGTTTCGTTGGCATTTTGTTGCGGGAAACTCCGTTTATACTCTTCCATAGTGTGATAGGTGTTTAATTTTACTTTTATGGCTTCAAAAAACAAAGTTTATAAATGGATTTTTATAAATGTACTGCCACCTCGGGTGTATCGGAGATTAGAGAATGAGAAAATTCATCGCATTTCTCAGTGACAGTCATTATAGAGGGAAAAAGAAATCATCTAGGACATGTGACTACACATTTGTTCTGTTACTATTACTATATTTACTATGTTCCAAATGTTCCATATGTTTCTATAAATACTATTCAAGATGAGATTGATTCAAATCATAAATCTCAAAAAGTCTAAAGAAATCATCATTACTGATTCCTTCGTGAAACTCGGTCAAATCCGGTTGATAAGTTGAAGGATCGTGAACAAATGGTGAATTATTAGTGTGAGAATTATCATTTTTATGCATTTTAAACAAATTCTTTGATAATTCATTCATTGGATTTAATTGATTGATAGAAAATGATTCTGTTCCTGGTGGTTGTGATTGGGTTTGACTGGGGTTATTAGTTCCGGGTCCATTAGGTGTATTGGCATTGGTTCTATGGGTTCCATTGGTTCCATGAACTCCATGAACTCCACTACTATCACTTCCATTGACTGTCTCACCGTTGACTGTCTCACCGTTGACTGTCTCACCACCATTCTGTTCACTCTCTTTATACACTCCCATAGCACTGCTATCGAAGCCAAAGAAATTATTCACTCTTCTCTGCTTATATTGAGTGTTTTTAGCCACTCTAAACTCTTCACATAATCGACATAAATAGTTTATTTCATCGGCAGTGAAAAATTGAAGCATATTGGTGGCATCCATCATTACTGTATCACTCACAGCATAGGTAAAAAACACTTCTGCATTCTCCATACACTGTTGAAGTACATAATACGTCAAAACATAGATCTTGTAGGAATTAACATATCGAAGACTTAATTTTCTAAAGTTCCCCACAAATAATTCTGCTTCTACTAAGATCATGTTGAATAATCTATTGATTGCTAATAATCGTTCCATATTGGATTTTTCATATGATCTTAACGTTAGAATTTGTTTTTGATGAATTAATCTTATGAAAAAGGCTGTCAAAAAACTATGAGTTTTAATCATGAATCGTTCATTCATAGCTGTTAAGATATAATCATAATTTTTCCCAAATAATTGCACTGAATTATCAAAAACATATGACATAATGTATACCAATTGAACCACACTTTTAAAATGGATTTTAAACAATTCTATTCCGGCATTCATTGACCCGGTTTGAACTTCATTATATTCCTTTTCATAATGTAAAGCAATGACATAATAAATTGATGACAAATTCGTTCTTAATTGAATGAATGTAATATATTTAATAACTTTCAAATATGATTCTTCATGGGATTTACTATCGGCAGTACCATCAGTAGCTGGTTTACATATAGAATCCTTAAAAAAATCTTTACCGAAAAAATTGAAAAATATATGTTCCAATTTATTTGATTCAGCTAATATATCAATAATCTTAGGTTTCTGTTTAAAATTACTCATCAAAATCATAAGATTTCTATAATGATTAGATATTTGTTCCATAGCTTTATAAACCCCAGGTAATTCTCCAGTTTTACCAAATAATTTGGGTAATTTAACATCACCAATATTAGAATTATAAATATCTAAAATGGAAAACCTATGAATGGCAAAATTGGCATCATTAACTACCAAATAATACCATAAATGTCTCCAAGTATCAATCAAAGCTTCATTTTTATTAATAGTTTCATGATCTTCATACCTTAAAGGATCCCGATTTAATCCAATTGATAATGCATGTCTAATTATAGTACCAAATAATATTTGGGAATCAGCTGATCCCACTCCATGACAATCATTTGGTGCCACTTGACGATAAAAATGTAATAATGTTAATGCTTGAACCAATCTAAAAGAACTTCTTCTTGAAGTATGTTCATCAGGTAAACATAAATTGATTACATCAGTAAAGATTTTAAAACTCACTGATTTGGCTTCTTCAACAACTTCAGCATCATTAGCATTATATTGATTATTTTCACTATCATTATGAATTAATGATAAATATCCTAACCGAGTAATTAATAATAACATGGCAACAATAGTAAGATGTTTATCATTTTTAATGGAAATACTTTCAAACCTCTTCCCACTTTCAAAATCAGGGAAATTATCAAATACTTGATTGACATCTAATAAAAATACTCCTTCATTAACTATAGGAACAAACGGATGAATGTATTTGAAAAACCGAGAAAATGCAGTTAACAGACTTCTTTTCGATGGTAATATCTTCAAAACTGCTTGTTCGACAATTTTATAGTACTCTTTTCTACTATTATGAGGCAGATATAAAGTCTTAAGCCCGGGAAGTAATGGTTGTAATATATGATCATTTGAAGTTTTGGTTTTCTTCATATTATTCTCTTTAGCAACATTGATTCTTGTTATAACCAAAATATCTTCTTCATCATCAACATCAGTTTTATTAGGAAACCCAGCGTCTTCTTCTTCTTCCTCCTCCTCCTCTTCTTCCTCATCATCTTCCTCTTCCATTTCATCAACTGGTTGTTGTTTTTGTTCTTTGTCGTTGATAATATCTTTTTCATCTTCAACTTTAAGTTCTTTATTAGTCTCAAGTTTAATCTCAGGATCATCAGTTTTGGAACCAGCAACAGATGACAGATCAGGATTAACTTCTTCATTTAAAGGACTTTTTTGTTGTTGATTAGGAGAATTATTGGCAGTGGATAAATTAGATCTTTTCTTTCTTGGTCCATTAGGAGTATCAGGAGGAGACGAAGCATTAGAAGTTCTTTTTCGTTTAGCTTTAGGAACAAATTGAGAGATTTCACCCTTTTTTAATAACTCCACAGCAAATCTTCGGAAAAACTTAATAAATCGATCACTTTTAGTAATACCAACATAAGAAATAAACCCATGATTTTGTAAATAAGGACCTTCAAGCAGAAGAGGGAAACTGGCATTAGAAAAAAACCCATCAATATGATCATTAGGATTCAATTGTAAAGTAGAATTGGGGCCTATAGATACTACGACCAAAGAACCACCATCAGGGTTAGTAGAACCAGAATTCTTAATAGGAGGAAGTTGAATATTTCCCCCAGCAAATGAAGAGCCATTATAAGGAGAATTCTCAAAGGCAAAGCTACCTCTTCCATTAGTATCATTAGATTGGGAATTGGGGTTACTTCCAGGACTTATATCAGAGCTATGATCACCGGAATGATGAGTTGGAGCCGAAGTATGGGATACTCCTGATACTGACATACCACCAGCATTTATAGACAGAGCCATACTTGAAGGAGGAGGAGGATGATGAGGAGGATGAGAAGGATGAGGAGGAGGATGGGATTCATCATGGTTCAACCGAGGAATACTTTGGGATCTCGGAAGAGGAATATTAGCTGGCATTGGAGCTGGAGGAGGAGGAGCTATAGAATGACCATAATTACCAGTGTAGACATTAGAAGGATAAGGATAAGCCCCAGGAGATTGATTAAAAGGAGATACTTCTTGCAGAGTATCACCTTGAATGATGGAATGAGGAGGAGGAGCATGAAGATCAATTTGGGAATAAGTAGATTTGATTCGTGGAGGAGGATTACCTGATTGAGATTGATTAGTATAAGTAGAAGTAGAAGTATCAAAGTCAGGATTGTATACAGAAGAATCTGAAGGTAAGTGAGTATTAGTATTACCATGACTATGAGTATGAGTATGACCCTGACTATGATTACTACTACTATTACCATGACTATATTGGGAAGGCGAATTGACTCTGGGAGTCAGTTCATCAGGAGACTTTCGATCAATATCAGAATCAGTCTCATAAAAACATAAATGGGCAATGGATTTTTTCTTACAAGATCCACATACTGGTTTAACCCGATCACATTTAGACTTTCTCCTCCTGCATACAGAGCATGATGCCGGTATTCTGTTACGTTTCTTAGTGTCCATAGTATGAAGGGTCTATCTGGGGATGCGCCTTGCGGGAGATACAGGAAGAGGAGTGTGAGAAGTTGTGTGAGAAGTTGACAGAGTGTGAGAAGTGTGAGAGACACAGAATGTGAGTGTGAGAAGTGAGAAGTGAGAAATAGGAGTGTGAGAAGGGAGAAGTGTGAGAAATAGTGATAAGTGAGAAGTGTGAGAAAGAAACAGTGAGAAATAGTGAGAAATAGTGAGAAATAGTGAGAAGAGATAAAGACAGTGAGAGAGTGAGAAAGTGAGTCAAAGATAATGATAGTGAAAAGAGTCAATTGATTGTGAATGTTTTAAAGTAGAGAATGTTGAAGTTCTTTTCTCTTTTCTTTTCATGTCTTTTTTCTTTTTTCTTTTCTCTTCTCTTTTCTCTTTTCTCCTTTTCTCTCTCCCTTCTCTTCTCTCTTTTTCTATCTCCCTTCTCTTCTCTCTTTCTATCTCCCTTCTCCCAACCGCGCATTATCTCTTCTTCTCAACGCGTCCTCTATGTACTCAGATACAGACCATTCCCTAGACAACCACAGCATGGATGAATTGGATGACTTTATTGTCTCCGATGAAGACATCCGTCATCCCGAAACCCCTAAACCTAATTCCTTCCCTTCTCACGACTCAAATAACGTCTCAAATAATGACCCAAACGATGACCCAAATAATGATTCTGATACATCCCAAGACATTGATCGGATCCGTCAACTTACTACTGAACTAAAACCTAATGAAACTTACACTCAAAAAGTCCTCAAAGGTCATATTTCCGTATTGGTTTCAGCTCTTGGTGGTCCTGATCATACTTCCACTCCGGTTAATAATATCCATCACTATAAATTAGGCCATGACGCGTTGGCTTGTCTTAAAGATATTAAAAGATGGCTTAAATCTGTCGATGAACGTAATAATACTTTTGATGTGGCTTTGGCCTGTGCTGATTGTGGTCTTGTGGTTAATGATTTGATTGTTATGTTATGTCAATGGGATACTCAATCCACTAAAAAGGGTACTATTAAGAATGTCAGAACTATGGAAAAAATCATGTTGGCTAATTTAGAATTATTGGTTTTATTAACTTGGCCCACTGATCTTACTCCTGATTCCACTGAAAATCAACGTTTAACTTTCCCCAATATGAGAAAATCTCAATTGGTATATAAAAAACATATTCTTGGTTATAATAATGGTCAAACTTTAAAAGCCGTCTTACGTTTACTCCTTCCAACCATGTCTAAGGATAAACTTGATAGAGAACCTAGAGATAATGCTATTTTAAGACTTGTATTATTTTTCATAAGAAATATCTTGTATATTCAACCGGTTCCTTCTTCCATTTCTTTTAAAAGAAATAAACAAATTTCTAATCTTGATAATTGGCCTGCTAATGTTACTATGGAAGATATTTCTCATAATACTGTATTGTCTTGCTTTAAAAGAAATAAGGTTTTGCTGTTTTTATTAATGGTTTCTAATGCTGTAGGTAATGATTTTGATAAAACTATATTTGGTCCTACTTGTTTAGAATCTATTTTCTTACTCATTAATAATGTTCCTGTTAATGATCTTCTTGTTCCATTAAAACCATCAAAACCTCATCATGATAATAATTCCCAATCTATTTCTCCTCAACTGGATATTAATCCTATATCTTCTACTGCTGGCTTACAATTACATGATTTGTTGAAAGAAGAAGATAAAAAGAAGAAAGTTCACACTCAAAATTTATCCACTCGTCATGGCCGTTTTGGTTCCTTATTATCCATACAAGATGAAGATCGTACCTATGTGGTATCAGGTCAAGAAGCATTGCACAATTCTGGTCTGACTCTTAATAAACTTGATAAATCTAAAAAATGGCATAAAACTTCTACTTTTCGATATGATTCTAATGAATACATTTCATCCACCAAAATTTATTTAAATGGTTCTTCATTATTGTTATTAAGGGATTTTGTAGAACAATTCTTAGCTGGTGATTGTTTTAATAATCTTATGAAAAATGTTGCTAGTTTATTATCTGGTGCTGATGATTTAAGTGTTATAGATCCTTATGAAAGAGCAGTTTATTTTATGACTTGTTCTTGGTTTTTTAACTATAAACGGGAAAAAAATTTGTATTATAAAGCTAATCCTGATAAATTGAAAACCTTGACTGAAGATGATGATGGAATTGGTTTTGGCTCTATCAGTTCTGGTTTAAATCAGGTTAACTTTATCTTGATTATATCCTACTTTAGAACCACATTTACTACAAAAGCTTGGAATTCAGTCCATGTAGCCATGGCATGTTTCTTGGAATTGTTATTAATTGCTCATAGTCTTTTTACTCAAAAGTCAACTTCAAAAGATAATGAAGAAGAAGAATCCGATAAAGAACTCGGTGAAGGTATCATAAGAAACCTTTTCACTTCATTTGATTTCTTGAACGTATTGGTTTTAGTTCCTCAATCAGCTTCAAAACACTCTCCTGAATACTTAAAAACTTGTATTCACATGGTTCATATCTTATTAAAATCCTTTGATTCTTTTGCTAAAGAAGATGTCAAGCTTTATATCCAAAGTAGAAGACGGAAGGTGAAAACCAATAAGAATATCTCTCTGATGGAGAATGTAGTTGGTCATCAAATAGATGATCTTATGGATGAATCCGATGAAGAAGCTGATGGGAAAAGAGCTCGACAAGTTAAATCAGAGAGACAATTGAATTTAACCAAAACTGAAACAAGATTCTTTCATACTAATACTGTAACTTCATATATTGATTATCTATCTGAATACGAAGATCTTAGTCATGAAGAGATTAAACGTTGTTTATCATACTTTCACAGGTTATTTGTTATGAGAAAAGACTATACTTCGTTATACCGCTTAGATTTCATGCTTTTGTTACAGAAATTACATTCATTTTTACCTAAATCTTCATCAATAAGAAAACATGTTGATGAGTTTATTTATTATTTCATGAAAAAATTTAAAACTTCATTTTCTAGATTCCCAATGCCAATTGAAGTTTTGTTCCCTAGATTTGATGATACTGAATATAAGGGTTATTTGGCTGTCGGAGATATTGAAGTCAAACCTACTGAAGCTAAATCACAACCAAAATTAGCTAAACAGATTGAATTTACTAGAGATAATTTAACTATTAGTGAAAAAGTTAAAATTCTTGTATCTGCATTGTATTTACAAGAAAAACAAGATTTCTTATCATGGTTTGTCAATGCTTTAGATGCCGTTATTAAACAACGAGTTTTAGATACAACTACTAATCCTGGAGACTTAACATCTAAGATTTTACAATCACCTTCAAAGTTTTCTCGATTATTCATAAATAACCCTTATATCAGGTGTTTATTAGTAATGGTAGGATTTGAAGTTCCAGAAATTTTAGAAGAGAAGTGTGAACTTCCATCTACAATTAGTTCAGAGAAATTGGTAGAATTTTATGATTTGATAAAATTATGGATTAATAGACAACCAGTGACATTTGAAGATGGAAAAGATGCTATGTTTTTCATGAGAACCAAAGATAGTTATGAATACGATGAATATGATATGAATTATGATGGACATTATGATCCTGAAGATGAATCAATTGCATTCCAAACTCAAGGATCTCTGGCAACGGCTTCTAAGTATATGGAAGACTTAGATCGTCTTGATAATCTTGAAGCTCTGATTGGAGATCCTTCTCGTTCAGCTGGAGTTGCTAAGGTTAAGAACAAAAAACCAAAGTCTAAATCTAAACCTAATGACAAACCATCCCAACCTAAAGCTAAAAGAGGAAGTACTAGAAGACCACCAAAATCTTTTGATGTTGTTTCAGACGATGAAGATAATCATCCTGTAAGATCTTCTGAATATGTTAATATGTCAGATGATGATTCTGATGATGATAAGGATGCAGAATTCTTTGAAAAGGAAGAAAAGTTACGTCGTCTTTTAGAGACTTCTGGAGGAATTGTTGATGCCAAACAATTAGAAGAGTTTAAAAAAGTATGGACTTCACTTGCTAATGGTTCTGTGTCGAATAATATGGAGCAATCTATAAACAATGCTGTTAGGACAGCATCTGAAACCATTATGGGATCAGTGGCAGAGAAGGAAGATAAAGATGGTAATGATGATGGTGATGATGATGATGATGATGATGATAACAGCGACAACGACAATCAAAACTCAACTCAATTACCTTTTTCAGATTCCGAAGAAGAATCAGATTCCAATAAAGAATCAGATTCTGATAACGAAGCCAATAAAGAAAATAATACTCCACCAGAAGCAAAGTCCAAAAAGAGACATCTCATATTAAGCGATGAGGATGATAATGATGACAATGAAGCCACTGATGAAAACACTTTCTTTAGTGCTAATGAAGATACATTACCAGCAAGAAAAAGAAAATTGGTACTTGAAGATGATGATGATGATTAAAAAGTGTCTATAATTTGTATATATAACGTGAAAATGCTAATCAACCACACAATGATCGGGTGCTTCATTACCCGATATACTAGCAGAAATAGTCATAAAGGAACTGATAATCATAACCATAGCCCCAAATAATGCACAAGCACAAGTGGGCAACACTTTGGTCAAGATAAAAGACCGTTTTTCATCAGGTTTCATGGTTGAGTAATCAACTTCAGACCATGAAAGCTTTAAATAACATAAAGGAGGAATAATGTATGCCATTAATGAAGCCAGAGTAGCACCAATGAGCTCTAATATTATTCCTAAATTACATGTTAATAATGAAACTGCCATACTGGAAAAAACAAGAAACGTCGTGATGAAAAAGTGTTGACGAGAACTCAATTCAAAATGGGAACTGTTCCCATTATTAGAATCATCATTATTGTAGAAAAAATATACAATATCCTTAACACCGTCTCTAACCACAAAAATCTCTAAAGGAAATGTCGTCAACATGTTTAAACCAAAGCAGAATCGAGCAACATTAATCCAATTATCATCACTTTTGAAATTGTTAAGGATATTACCCTTAACATTATCACCAAAATTAACCATCCCATTGACAGCCATTATGGTACAAAAAATCATAGATACAACACAAACAATATGAGTAAGTTTGTTAAACTTTTGTTTGACTGAAGATTGTAGTGAGTTATAGATAAAAGTGGTATTATGATGACACACTAATGCAAAAGAAATCACTGAGATTCCTTGGAAAATGTTATGGTTTATTGTCCATTGTTGAGTGTTTAATGAACCCTTTAAGCTTGAATCAACAAAAGGACCTCTAATGACAGTCAATATAACAATAATAGTCATACCAAAGAGAGCAAACCCGGAAGCTTTAGCCAACTTGGAGATATCCCGATTCAACGATAAAGGATACGAAATACACGTGGTGAAAATAGTAATGATAGTATTTCTATGGAAAAGCCATCCCACAGCCGATGAATTGGTAATAGAGCCAGGAATAAACGCCTTAAGAACATGAGGTATAGTATCACCAATAATAACACAGAATGCCATACATCCTCCATAAGCAAAAGAACCTACGGAAAAAAGCAACAAAAATCTCCCCGGTTTCCCAAAACAATGGGCAGTGAAATCCTGATATGATTTTGTCCCTGACATCTTTGCATTCACAACAATCAATCGTAGAGTCCAATCAATAAGATAAGTCAACAATGACATCACTACCAAACCCCCCACCAAACCACTATTTTTAAAGGCAAAAGGTTGTCCTATTATCCCGGCACCCAAAATGGAATTGGCCATATTCATAAATGCCATTTTCATATCGGATTTACCTGTTTCGGTGTCATCAAAGGTGTCATTACCATTACCATTACCATCAACATCAACCCCAACACCAACACCACCTTCCAAATTGGTGTTCTCGTAGTCCAATGACTCTAGCGATTGAAGTTCATAATTGTCCACTCCGTTCTCCGGGTCCGATAGTCTATTTCCTTCACTTATATCACCTCCCTGAGGCACTGAAGTGTATTTATTGGCGTTATTTGACATAGATACTATGATCGCGACAGTAAATATGAGACTAAAATGGGTGATAAATGTTCTCACGATGCTCATCAGATAATCATCATGAGTGGAAGGAAATTCAACCCTAAACAGCACAAAGACCTCCGAGACTTCAAAAATAAGGAGATTAAAAGATCTCTTGTTCATAGAGCAAGATTGAGAAAGAATTACTTTAAGTTATTAGACAAAGAACAACCACAAAGAAGACAACAAAACGAAGATACTGGAGATGAAGATATCCCTGAAGAGAAGCAACAACTTTCATACGCAGAAAAGGCAAGTATAGTTAAAGAAAGAAAAGAACAAAATAGAAAAGAAAAGCTTGCACGAATACAGGAAAGAAAGAATAATATCGAAAGAAGTGAAAAGAAAAGAGAAAGAACTAAAGAAAAGATATCTAGAACTAATAAGTATGGACAACCAAAAATGGGGCCTAGAATCAATAATTTATTGGATAAGATAAAGAAGGAGCAGTAGGTGTGATGTCTGATGTTTGTGATGTCTGATGTTTGTAATGTCTGATGTCTATGATGTCTATGATGTCTATGATGTCTATGATGTCTATGATGTCTATATATAATATCTTTATATCTCTACATATAATGTCTACATATATATATTTAAATATATCTACATATAATGTTTTCTCACTATCTATATCTACACAATGTCTCTTAACTATAAACTTATATTTAACGTCTACATTAAAGTCTATATACATACAAATTCAATATTCTATCACTCTTCTAACCTTCTCTAAACCACTTCTTCAAGTTGTTTATCGACAAGAAAAAGTCATAAATTGCTAAAGAAGCTAATCTGGTTTGATAATTAAACCATGCTTTTACTCTGTATCTCAATCTACTAATAGAATAGTTCTTAGTTTGATCATAAATCAGATTACTAGCTTCATCATATAATGTAGCAGCACAATATTTAGCAAGAATTAAAAACGATCTTTCTGGACCAAGAGGATTCTGTAAGTTTTCATCGAGATTTCTGGTAAGATCATTAGTCTTAAGGATCAATAATACCATTCTCGGCATGGTACTTAATATATACATAAGGTCCTCTAAGGCTCCATTAGTGTTATGAAGTTGTTTTTGGATATTTTTGGCTTCACTTTTATCTCTAGGTTTTTTAATATCATATTCCAAGGCCAAATTAGGATCTCTTCCAGTAATAGCTGCTAAAAAGATTCTAAATTTTTGATCCCCTTTAATACCACCAATCTTTTCGGCATAAAGTTTCATATCAGGAATATTTTTATCTAAAACTGCCAACCAAAAATGGGCATAATCCCGTTTCATTTGTAAAGGAATGTTTCTATATAATCCATGATCATAAAGAATAATTTCAAAATTATGACCATTTTTGGATTCACTCTTTGAAACTGATCTAATAGATAAATTACCTCCATGAGGATCACAATGTAAACTAACATTAGGTTCAAAGATCATACTATTGAAAATATGAGATAAACATGATGATACTTCTGCCGGTTTGATATTATGTTGTTTCAAATATTCCATATTATCTAATCTAGAACCAGTAACACATTCCATAATCAAAATTCTAGGATTGGCTTTGATAACTTCAGGAACTCTTAATGCTGTTAAATTTCTTCTTGATTTAAACGCTTCTATAGTTCCATTAGCATTATTAGCCTCAACAGTAAAGTCCAATTCAACAAAGATCGAACTTTGCAATTCTTCACCTAACCATGTTAAAGGATATTCTGGGAAAGCCTTCCTCATCAATTCAAATACTATTTTGGTCATTTTAACATCAAGAGGAACAAATTCTTTCAACGTAGGATGTTGAACTTTAACGGCCACTTTCTGACCTGTTTCTCTCATAGTTGCCATGTGAACTTGTGCTAAAGAAGCAACTCCTACAGGTTCAATATCAAAGTCACTAAATAACTCCTCCAAGGATATCCCCATATCCGATTCAAATAATTGTCGTATGTCTTCTATGGTAGACTTAGGACATCGATCTTGTAATGGAATCATAGTCGAAGTCCATTCTTCTGGCAACAAATAAGTAAGTGCTGTAATATGTTGACCCAACTTTATATAAATCCCCCCGTTGGTTTCAAGTGCCTTTAATGTAATATAAGCTGCTCGTTTATGAGTTCTTTTCAAAGCATTACTCCGATCTTGATCTGAATCATATTCTCCATCTAAAGTATCTTTATATAATTTAAAACACCGGATTGTAGCCACAGTAACCACACCAACCCGTTCCAATGTGAAAAGGGCGTGTCTTGATTGCTGATAAACAGTATCGTTTGTGGAATAGAGCAATCCAAATCCGGCTCCAATACCAATTCCTAGTTTAAATGACGTGTAGAGTCTTTTTTTAGGGTTTTTTGGTGTCAGATAAAATCTTAATTGATTCGAAAAACCTCCATAACGTGATAATCGAATAGAATTTCTCCATATATTAGCCGTAGGCCTTAGGTTTTGGTAATAACGAAGCATAAAGAAGAAAAACAACTTTCGCACTGTGAAATTAAATGTTAATGATTAATGATGATTTTACAGTTTTGTTGTAATTGTTGATGATATCGTTATTGGATTTAGTTATTAGAATTTGTTAATGTAATTTGTTATTACTTTTATTACTGTATTTAATTGTATCTCATTACTGTTTCTTATTACTGTATCTAATTGTACCTTATTACTATATCTCATTACTATATCATCACTACTATATCATCACTACTATATCATCACCACCTCCAATTACTACACTCCAAAATTGGTATAGTTTTCAAAAAAATCCATATCAAGTTTGGCAAAGTCATTCAAATCTATTAACCCTTCATTTTCATTATCAAATTGAAATGGTTGATTAATATCAAACATATCCATCTCAAATACATCATTAAAATTATCATCAAGTTTAGCTTTCTTATTTACTTCTTTTGAAGATGCTGTTGGTCTCTTTTTCTGTTTCTGGAACTTGGTATGATCAATAGGACATTTACCTTCAGTTGATTGACTAGATGTATTATCTTTATTAACATGATTAATAGGACATTTACTAAAGCTCTTATCAATCTTGGTTTCACTATTACCACTGGTATTAATCAAATGTTTGAATTCAGGTACATTGGTATGAACTTTACTATAATTAAAATCAAATTTTTCTGAACTTTCAATAATCATAACGTAGAATTTCCATAACTGGGATACTTTTAATGATTGGTGATTCTTATGTTTCGTATTGTTAATTAGCTGTTCAATGGTATCCTCAACTACATCAGTGACGTGAGTTTTAATTAATGATGATAAATCTTTAGCAGTAACTGTTGTTGTCTTTTCAAATATCACCTTCAATCCTTGATAAATTTCATCACTATCATGTTTATCTGTGACTCTATTTATCCGTAATAGTAATGCCACAAGAATCTGAATCATAACCGGTAATAATTCTGATATCAACAAAAGAAACACTTGATACTCTCTATTGTCACAATGCCTAATTAAAGATATTCTAACTGATTTTATAAATTCATCAAATCGTGCAAACAGCTGGATTAAGAAATTCTTTCTCTTATCATCATCTTTATCATCTTCTTTTTGTAAAAACATAATATATGTCATGTAAAATCGGGAATTCTCAAGTAATACTTTTAATGGAATTCTGATTATTGGATTCAATCTAGCTAATGAGCTATCCTCCAACCAGCTTCCTTGTTCTCCAATTAAACAATCAAGAGTCCTGAATGTTAACTTGGGTCCTGAAAGGTTCATTACACCTCTGGTCAATAACAAATGACTCTTGGATAATAAATAATTCACATTTAGTGATGTAACTAATTGATCAAAATCGTCTGATTTTAATGTAGAAATATATTTCAAATGACTTTGATTTTCACGGGTCTCTTCCACCTTTAAATGGGCCATTTTTATGAGATTATCAATTTCATCATCATAATATCCAATTGACACTAAAGCATGGGATATAAGATTTAAACACATGACAAATTCATTCCAAATATAACAAGAAAGAATCCGAATATCCTTAATTTTCTTCTTTGATTCGTTATTTGGTAAGACCATAGTGGAAGGATCTTTCCAAATCTCGAAATCATTGTTTCCACCAAATAATATTCTTAATAGTAATTTAAATATTGACATTCTATTTGAAGTAGAACATTCGGGATTCTTGAAACTCATTTTCAATATTATTATAACACATACAATATTTAGGAAGCTGTACCTAGATTTGTCAATCTCTGAATTGATATCTACAATAGTGAACAAAAGATCTTCAATGTCCTTAAACAACTTTTGAGATTTATCATCAATACCGTAGAAACTAGATTCGTATCCAAATAAAGTTTGGAATTCTTGAACCCATTGATCTTGAGGATTTTTTTTAGCTTTATGGGATAAATAATTGAATGAATATTCATAAATAAATATAATCAAAGATAGACAAACTCCTGTTCCTTTTATAGGCAATGGATTTCTTTGATCACAATTATGTTCATAATAGGAGTTATTTAATGATGGTAACTTCTCATCAAAGTTGATTTTGTTCATTAAAGCATCTTTAAAAAAGGATAATAAATGTTTCTCGGTGGAAGTGTTTTCATCACTAAAGAAAAATTTGAATAAAAATGATAATTGAGATGCTGTCAAAACATCATTACTTCTTGGTAAATGTAATAAATTGTTCCAAAGACATTGGTTTTTCTTTAAGATCTGGAACATTTGAAAAAGGTAATTCTTTATCTTGGGGTCATTATTATCTATTGGACTAAACATGGGAGCATTGATATCATCATTGACATTACTCTTTTTGTTATTATCATTTCTGTCATTATTCTCATTCTCTGACCTGGAATCTCTCTTTGTAGTAGTCATAAAATTGAAATCACACAGTACAACTGGACACTTAATATCATTACTTGGAGAACCAACTGAATGAGTAAAATCAATTTCACTAATGCCTCTTTTAGTCCTTTTAAGTGATGCCTTATAAACCCGATAAATGTTCTGCATGTTGGATATCTTATGCCATATTGCTGCCAACTTTGGATCAAGCTTGATTATATCTAGCCAGGTGTATAGTTGACTCGATTTCATATTGTTTCTAGTACTACCACTACCATTATCCGTTGCCTGCATCAAGTACATAACCAGAATTTTTTCATCATTAGGAAGAAATAAATTACTTTTGTTATTCATAAATGATAAATTTCTTAACCTAGTAATCACCTTTATATCATTATTGTCATTAACCGCTGAAACATCACCAGATATCTGATGAGTAAATGATAACTGACGTCTTAAATCCTCAATTTCTTTCCTTTGATTTGCTATAATCCGTTCATTATTCTGCTTAGATCGCTTTAACTCATCTATTTGGTTTATATCACTACCCTTATCTTGTATAACAACGTCTTTGTAATCAGGATTATTACCTTGTGGGGTAGTCCAATGAGGCTCCAAGTACTGACATTGATAACCAACACCATTTCTACTACATCCACCACATGCAGGTTTCTGTTTGTCACACTTAACTTTTCTTCTTCGACATTGTAAACACGAAATAGGAACTCTTTTCCGTTGTCTTTGGTTATCGTTATTCATAATTATCAATGAGATGATCGCGAAATTGTAATTATCACCAAAATATCAAAACTTAAACTCATCGGTTTCTTTATTGAAATGTCTGCAGGAATCCCGGTTCGGTTGCTAAATGAAGCCCAAGGACATCAAATAATGATAGAATTAGTTACTGGAGATAGCTATAGAGGGAAATTGCTCGAAAATGAAGATAACATGAACTTATCCCTTTATGATGTGGTTATAACCAAAGGTAAGACTGGAGTAACATCTCATATGAATCAAGTGTTTGTTAGAGGATCCATGATAAGGTTTATAAGTGTACCGGAAATATTGAAGAATGCACCCATGTTTTTTATGAAACCTAGTGATAAGCCCAAGCCACCAGTAAGAGGACCCCCACCAAAGAGAGCCAGACATTAGACAAGAACTGTAGTGTTTGTGATGTGTTGTGAGTCTAAAACCAATCCTTTTTATACGCCTATGTAATATATATATATATTAACGTCTACGTATATGTCCACATCTTTCTACATCTACATCTACCTTTACCTCTACTTCATAGTCACTAATTCTTCGGCTGATGTGGGATGAATGGCTACACAGTTATCAAAGTCAGCCTTGGTGGCTCCCATCTTCATGGCAACACCAAATCCTTGTAAGATCTCAGCGCTAGCTTCTCCGGTGATGTGAAGACCTACAACTTTTTCATCGGCTCCGGTGGCTACGATCTTATAGAAAGTAGGGGCTTTTAGTTCATCATCTTCTAACATGGCGTTGTACATAGCCACGAATCTAGATCTATAGATCTTAACGTTATCTTGACCAAACTTGGAAACAGCTTCTTTTTCTGATAACCCAATAGACCCGGCTTCTGGATGGGAAAAGATAACTGATGGTACATTATTATAATCCAATTTATCTTGAGCAAATACTTCTTTACCGGAGAATAATCTATTGGATAACTTTCTACCAGCAGCAATGGCAACAGGAGTCAATTCCACTTTACCAACAACATCACCTAAAGAAAAGATCTTTGGATTTGATGTTTGTTGATATTCATCAACTTGAACTTGAGTTCTTTCATTAGTGGTAACACCTACTTTATCTAAACCAATGTCAACTAAAGACTTTCTACCAACAGTCCAAATCAATTCTTCAACTTCCAAAACATCACCATTACCTAAATGGACTTTCTTGAGGCCATTTCCAAGAGATTCTACCTTTTTAACTTCACCCGAGTTTTTAATCATATTAACTCCTAATTTATCGGAATAATAATTGGTGATTGTATCTTGAATAGAGTTATCAAATGCTCTTAAAACAGTGTCTCCTCTTAAAATCATGTGGGTTTTGGTGCCTAAACTTTGGAATACTCCAGCCAATTCAACTCCAATGTAACCAGCTCCAACAATAGCTACTGATTTTGGTTGATGAGCTAAGTCAAAAAACCCATCTGAAGTTATACCTAATTCACTACCTTCAACATCAGGGGGAACAATTGGTTGACCTCCTGTAGCAATTAAGATATTATCAGCTTTAAAAACAAACTTTTCTTCAGCAGAAAATGTCTTACCTTGTTCCAAAAAGGGGATTTCTTGATCAGCACTTAACGATACTTCAACATCTCCATCTTCATTAATAAACTTAGCAAATCCAAACATATATTCAACACCTTCTCCTGTCAAATTCTTTTCATAAATCCCATTTAATCTCTTGATATAAGCATCTCTTTTCTCTTTAAATGAAGGCCAATCAAAATCTCCATACTTGACTTCATCTTCTTCAAGTGTATTCTTAGACAACCCATATTTCGACATGTGATGTCTTCTGTGTGCCATATCAGCTGCATACCACATAACTTTCTTAGGAACACATCCCACGTTAACACAAGTTCCTCCCATCTTGTGAAATTTCGATTCAATTAATAATACCTTCTTCCCATAAGAAGCTGCTCTTCTAGCCGAGGCAACTCCTCCTGAGCCTCCTCCAATAACTAAATAATCATATTTCGTAGGAACTTGAATAGGTGCCATTGTGGTTAAGTGTCTTGACAATTGATTGATTCTCCCTAAACTGTTAAAGGAAGTACTTCTAAGCATTGAAAGTGAATTTCGCAAATTAGTGATAATTTATGGTTTCCGCATTCCGCAACATCCTCAATATTTTATTAGTAATTGAAAAGTTGATGAATAATGATCATGACACATTAATATTAATAATAATATACACTATACATTTCTGAGATTATCATCAGGGGTTTCGATTCTGTTGCATTTTCTTAAGAAAGCAAGAGAAAAACTCATGAGTTCCTCATTAGATTCGTCATCAGTAGTAGAAGATGCTAGGGCATTATGACTATTGGTAGTATTGTTAATGCCTATAGTAGTACCTCTATGGTCATTTTTATTGATATCGGCATCTTCATAGATTTTGTTTAATCTGTGGGCAATTAAACTTTGGAATTTGCCATAATCAAAATCATCCAAGTTCTTATTGTATTTTTTTCTGAATGACTCATGGAGCAAAGAACTATGTAGAGCTTGTAATTGAAGTTTAGTTTCTTCTATGGATATATGATACTCTTTGTCTTCATCTAGTAATTGGGTGATTTCTTCTTTATCTTCATGGAATGATTTTTGAGTATTCATTATGTTATCTAATGAGGAATAGGAGGTATTGTTGGTGATATATTCTTGATTTAATACATTATTATAGCCAAACATTTTATTTAATAAATCTTTCTTTTGGCTAACTTGAATCTTTCTTTTCCCAGTTAATGATTGATATTGACTAAAGATCTTTTCCTGGTTTAATTGTTGATTCTGTCTAAACTTCCATAAAAGTTTACGTTCTTCATCCTCAAAGTTTTTAAGATTGAATTGGGATTCATATATGGACATTTGTTGATTGGTAAATCGTTTCGTTATTAATGACAATTCTTCTTTAGTATAACCTGGGATTGAATTTATACTTTCAAGTAAACAATTTTGATTATGTTGTTGAGGTTGATCTTTTTGTAGTTGTGGAGGTGGAAGTTCAGTTGGTTTAAATTGTTCTACTTCTTCATGAGTTTCTCCTTCATTAATATATTCATCATCGGATAAATCACTATCATTGTCAAAGATTAAATTACTAGAAATCTTCTCTGCCGACTCCCATGCTTTAATTTGTGATTCTCTTATTGCTGGAGGGAAATGATCACCATAATTACTTTCTTCATCGGCATAACCAGTAAATACAGAATAATCATACAGATTCATATTCAATGGTCGTCTTAAAATAAACCCTTTGGTATTAGAATTAGGATAATTCTTTCTATTGTCATCATAAACTCTTCCATCATCATCTTCTTCTTCTTCCTCTTCATCTTCTTCAATACTATGACCTTTCCTCCCATATATTTTCAGTGACTTTTGTAAATTCAAAAGCTTATTCTTTACCAAATTAACATTAGTTGACTTCTTGGGTTTATTCTTTTTAATGATGTTATTAGATGTGGGTTTCAACTTATCCTGTCTATGATGATTATTGTTAGGGTTAACATGATGCAGATACTGAGTTCCTTGCTGATGGATCTGATTTTGTCCATTAGTATTATGATCTTGATTCAACTTCCTTATGTTGTTACTAGGAGTACTCATCATAGACGTGGATGATGATGATATTGTCCTAGTACTATTTACAATAGACGACTCATTGGGGTTTAAAAACGACTGTTCAGGATTATGATGTGAGGGGATTCTTCTGTAATTCATGGCTTAGATAATCCCCTTGTTTTAACTATTGATGTATCAGACTTGAAACGGATGTGTTTAGTATTTGTATCACTTGATAATACCACATACCAAATAGGAAATAGTCAAGGAGTGCGCACTTGGGGGGATTGTTAGGGCTGCAGCCCTTGTCGTTCGCACTACCTTCCATAAAGTTGCACAAAGAACTTCTGAGGGTTAATTTTTCCCTCCTGCACATACCAATCTCATAGTTTGAGTTTGAAAATTTTTCATTGAAAAAAAAATTATTATAGTTGAGTTCTTTTTAGAATTAGTAAATAATGGCTACTGAATTAACTGTTCAATCTGAAAAAGCTTTCCAAAAGGTTTGTATTAGAACATAGATGTTAAGAAGGAATGTAATAAGAAAAAGGAATAAGTACAACCAAGAGAATGAACACAAGGAAGTTTGAAAGTTAAATGAAGACAAGAAGTATAAATCGTTCAAAATCAACCAAAGAAACAGAGTTAACATTAACATATGAATAAAAGTAACTTTGTAATTCCTACTTTGTAACTCCTACAAAGAGAATAAACACGTTGTTTGAAAGTCCACAAGTCTAATGTTTAAAAAATAGTATCGGTGTATCGATGACAATCCAATAGACTTAATTCCTGATTCATTATTATAATCCACAATACTTGACATTAAATATTATTTTACATTATATCATTCATACTAACAATTTATAGCAACCTCATATCTTTACCAACCCAAAAGCTAAGGCTAACAGAAGAACCAAAAGATGGTATAAAGATGTTGGTTTAGGATTCAAAACCCCAAAGACCGCCATTGAAGGTACTTACGTTGACAAAAAATGTCCTTTCGTTGGTGACATCTCCATTAGAGGTAGAATTTTAACTGGTACTGTTGTTTCCACTAAAATGCATAGAACTATCGTTATCAGAAGAGACTACTTGCACTACGTTCCAAAATATAACAGATACGAAAAGAGACACAAGAACATCTCTGCTCACGTCTCCCCAGCTTTCAGAGTTCAAGAAGGTGATGTCGTTGTTGTTGGTCAATGTAGACCAATTTCTAAAACCGTTAGATTTAACGTTTTAAGAATCGCTTCTTCTGTTTCTAAATCTAAACAATTTACTAAATTTTAAAGATAGTATATATATATAAATATAACTATATAGTATTCTTTATATAATAATGTTACATTAGTATTGTACAAGTAAAGGCTTTTGATATATGTATATATATATATATATATTCGTTTTCGTTTTTCGTTTTTCGTTTTTCGTTTTACCCATAAACTATACAAACTATGTGCAAAATTACATGTTGGAAGGAGCTTGTACTCTCTTCACATCCAATTTTTTATTACCCCATTGATTCAATAAATTTTCTAATTTACCTGATTCATGTAAATTTAAGAAATCATCACATCCCCCTTTACTTTCATTAGAAGTTCCAACCAATACATTTGGTACTGTAGATCTTCCACTAATATCTCCAAGATATTCTTGTAAAACTTTACCATGAGCATGTTTATCAATTTCAACAATAACTGGTTCTGGTGTTATTTGATAATTATCATGTAAAAGTTTTTTCAATCTCTTTGAGTATGGACAATATGTTTTAGAAAACACAACCATTGGTGATATTGATCTAATTTGAATCAATACTTTAGCAGGATCAAAACTAGTATCCAAATCTAAATCATTTTCATTTGTTGTACCAGCTCCAACTCCAACTCCAACTCCACTTCCACTTCCACTACCTGCCGATGTTTCTTCATCAAGTACCTCATTATCCACAAGTCCACTTTTATCGCCCATCAAAACATCTTGATCAATTTCTTCAGTTTGTTTTTCTAATTTTATTTCATTATTAATTGCCTCATCCACCTTAGCATTATTGTTTGAATTCAACACATTATTCCCGGTTAACTCTCTATCTAATGAAACATGTGCTCCTGAAGTATCTGATGAATTATATAACACCAACACCAATACCACCACTAATAATGTTAACCCTATCAATCTATTTTGTCTGTTCATCATGGTGTTAAAAGGAATACGAATTTCAGACTTCAAATCTAAGGCGCGATTTTACGGTTTCCAAACCAAAGTCTATAAATAAGAATAAATAGTAACAAGTAGTAAGTAATAAATAAGAATAAATATATTCGAAATTGAAATAGAAACAGAAAAACTTATTGAATATAAAAAAAAACTATAAACCACGGGTAATAATAGGATTACAATTTTTCAACAGCAGTTGGTCTACCAATGGTAGTAACATCATCATAAGTCAAGTGAGTAAGGAAATCAGCGTATTTTTCAGCCTTTGTTTCTGGTTTGAAGTGATCCAAGGCTTGTTTAAACTTATTACCAGCACCAGCACTGGATTCTAATTTCTTGAATTCTTCATTTAATAACTTTTCAACGTAATCTTTGGTGATGGTAACACCAGCATCGGTTTTAGCACCATGAGTAACCCATTGATTCAATTGACTTCTAGACACTTCAGCAGTGGCAGCATCTTCCATCAAATAGTTAATTGGAACACATCCAATGTTACGTAACCAAGCTTCAATGTAAGATAAACCAATAATAATGTTGGCTCTGATACCACCTTCAGTGATCTTAGCATCAGGTACATAAGGACTTAATAAATCTCTAGCAGTAACTGGTTTATAAGGAACTTTTGGAGGAACATTGATTTGATTTGGTCCTTTCATGTGTTCATTAAATACCTTCAATACAATAGGAACCAAAGCAGGATGAGCCACCCAACAAGAATCACAACCAGTTGTGACTTCTCTTAATTTATCTTTAGTGACATTTTCCATAGCAGCCTTGTTTCTAGCTTCATCAGATTTAATTGGGATTTGAGCAGCCATACCACCTAAAGCATGAACTTGTCTTTTATGACAAGTATTAACTAATAATTTCACATATGATGCCATGAATGGAACAGACATGGTAACTTGAGATCTGTCAGGTAACATAAATTCTGGATGATTTCTTAAACATTTAATATAAGAAAAGATATAATCCCATCTACCACAATTTAATCCACCAATATGATCTTTTAATTGATAAATGATTTCATCCATTTGGAAAGCTGCTGGTAAAGTTTCAATTAATACTGAACCTCTAATGGTACCTCTTCTCATTCCAATATAATCTTGAGAAAAGTTGAAAATATCATTCCATAATTTAGCTTCTAAATGGTGTTCCATTTTTGGTAAATAAAAGTAAGGACCAAATCCTTGTTTTAAGGTTTCAAAAGCATTGTTATAGAAATATAAAGCAAAATCAAAAATACCACCACTAATTGGTTCACCATCAACTAAAACATGCTTTTCATCTAAATGCCAACCTCTAGGTCTGACAATCAAAGTTGGAATATGTCTACCAGATTCTTGATTCAATTTATATTCTTTAGAACCTTGTTTGAAACTAAGATTTCTACGAACCCCATCATACAAGTTGGCTTGACCATCAGTGACATTACCCCAAGAAGGAGTCAAAGAATCTTCAAAATCAGCCATATAACAAGCAACTTGAGAGTTTAAAGCATTGATAACCATTTTACGATCAGTTGGCCCAGTGATTTCAACTCTTCTGTCTTCTAATCCTTTACCTAAAGGAGGACCTGTCCAAGCAGCATTACTTCTAATGTCAGCGGTTTCAGGAAGGAAATCAGGTAATTGACCGGCATCTCTTTTAGCTTGTTCAACTTTTCTGTTGGCCAATAATTCCTTTCTTTTACCTTGGAATGACCTGTGTAAAGTGGCCATTAATCCCAAGGCTTCACTATTGAAAATGTGTTTGGCATTGTCAGGAATAGGAGCTAAGATTTCAACTCCCTTTAATTTATCAATGGTTTGTGGGAATGGATTAGACATATTGAAACACTAAAATAAATAAATAAAAAAACTTATATCAAACAAAATGAATTAACTTTTAATTTGTTCAATAATTATGTTTTACAATAAAAAGAAAAAAAAAAATTTAATTTATGTGGGAAAGCAATTCAATTTATAGTTTTTTCCCTTTTCCCATAGTGAGTATCATATTTATACCCCAGGAAAAATGAGTGTTTGAAAAATTCCATGTGAGATGAGAGAGAGTCACCTACGAGAGTCATCCGAGACTGCTTTAATTAACCTTCCTTAACAACAGTTATATAGTCGATATATACAATTTAAAGCACCTATAAACCCGTTAAAGTTGACTTGTTACCACCAACTACTCAATGATTAATTCAATCTCATTAATGAAATCATTGCCCTCCTGATGACGCCTACCGGGAGTCACTTCCTTTCATGCGAGCAAGATACTCCGGTTGCGGGTCCGGCTAAAACCAGAGACCAGGGCTTGTGTGCAGTACATTCCTTTCATACAGTAACAGAGTCAAAACGAAGTCAGACTCTTCCGACTCGTCTCCACGCATATGACCGAGGATAATCGAAGTGGAAAGGAATCCTTTGATAAGGTGGAAAGGAGACGTCCGTAAAGAGAGTGGATGAAGAATAATAATATAAAGATTTAGTTTGTATATTAATTGTATTTTATATTAGTGTGGAAATACCTATATGGATAATTAATTTTCAGTCCATTTGGTACCTTTAGATACAGGACCCAAGACACCAAATTGGTTAGGAACATAATTGATTCTATGATAAGAATTGATGTTCTTTCTTAATATAAATTGATAACAAGAAGCACCACCTTGTCTGGCGATGATGGTAGAATAACCTAAGAAATATTCCCAGATTCTAAACCATTTAATACCATAGTCATTGACGGCTCTATCTTTATTAGCCATCCAATTTCTATACCATCTCCATAACGTAGCTGAATAATGAACCCCGATGTTATCAATAGAAACTACTTCGAATCCAGTACCTTCTAATTGGGAGGTAACAAAGTCAATTGGAGTAGAAGCATCAGCACCTGGGAAGATATATTTATTCATAAATAATCCCCAAATTAAATCTTCATATTGCCAGGCTTTTCTGATTCCTGAGTATTGTAAGAATACAATACCATCATCTTCCAAACTATCATAAATTTGAGCTAAAAAGGCACCTAATTTTCTAACACCAACATGTTCCATCATTTCAACAGAAATGATCTTATCATATTTACCACTTGGTTTACTAGATTTAGGGGATTCTCTATAATCACAACAAACAATTTCAGATTGATCTTTAGAAATTCCAAATTGTGATAATAATCCATTCCCCCATTTGGTTTGGTTTCTACCTAAAGTGACCCCAGTAGCTTTGGCTCCATATTGACTGGAAGCAAAACTAACAAAAGTACCCCAACCACAACCAATATCCAAAACATGATCATCTTTCTTCAATTGAGCCTTTTCTGCAATAACCTTTAATTTATTATCTTGTAATTGTTCTAAGGATTCTTCCTTTTCAATATCACTGATAACTCCAGAAGTGTAAACCATTCTTGGTCCTAAAAACCAAGAATAGAAATCATCACCTCTATCATAATGATCTCTAACTTGTTCTTCATCTTGAGATTTAGAATGCATGATGACTTCTGGAATCATACCTAATAAAAAGTATCTAAATAATGATAAAGTGAAAGAAAATTGACACCAATCATGTCTAAACTCTAAAATGTCTAAACAATCTCCTTTAAAACTAACTTTACCATCAAAGTATAATTCATGGAAGGTTTCCATTGGAATTTTAGCCCCCTTCCCATTATTGGAATCAATATATTTAGCTTTTAATTCATCAGTATGATATTCCAAATAATCCAGAATTGGTCTATTAGGGAACTTAACTTTTTCATTGATTCTTGGTGAATAAGTAGACATAATCGTCCAATAAGCCATTAAAATTGGAAGAACCAATAAAATAGTAAATAAAACCCAGGTTTTAAACCCTAAACCCAATTTTCTAGTAATGAAAAATGGAATTCCAATAGCTAAACCAATCATAATTCTATTGTCAAAATGTTTAGATCCTGGTCCATCTGCTGGAAGTTGACCATTATGAATGGTAGGACTATCAGTAGTTTTTATTCCACATTTATCGTTAATTGGTGGAATTGGACCTTGTTTAGGTGTTTCAGTAAATTTTTCTCCCTTTAACATTGTCCTGAAGAAATTATAAAGTGGTAATAAGTGGAATTACGTGTCGACAAAATTTCATTCTCAGTTGAGAATCGTCATCGGGTTGTATACAGGTCGTGATCCCAGGAACGGTTATGATTCAAGGAATGGTAAGGCTATTTTTATCAGAGATGGAATTAAATGAAAGTATAAAAAATGATAATTGTGTATATATGTAGTTATATATGTAGTTATATATTTAATTATATAATTATATAATTATACATTGCTGTAATATTGTTGAGATTAATATGAGCTAAAAGGCTGAACTGATGATAATGAGAATTGATACTGTGATAATAGTTTATAGTATTGAAGGAGAAGATTTACGTATATGTGTGTTTGTGTGTGTATTAATGTGTGTGTGTGTAACTATTTTATTATTATTTTTTTTTTTTTTTATGAACATACATATATATACATATATATATATTACACCTTTACCATCTTTTTCTCTCTCTTTTCTCATTACATTTTTTGCAACATTTGCTCAAAGTTGCAACATTTACCAACATAAACACCAAAAAAACCAATAATTACAGAAATTATAAATTATATTTCCCTTATAAATACCATAACATTCCCACTTTTAACAACACCAAAAAGTAACCCCAAATTCCAATCATTCCAATCATTCCAATCACTGTTTCTATTCAAATACCTTTTATTCATCTAACCACGGTCGTCTCATCACCAAACATACACATCCGTTCATCGTCGCGCTTCTTTGGTGAAGATAAGCTCAACTTTACTATAAGCAAACGTCTAGCTCCGTCTATAATGACAGAAGAATCCCTGGATTCATACGGTAATGATATTCAGTTGATAGAAGATTCTGATTCTGAAACTTTTGTTGAAAAAAAATCCAAGGAACCCCAGTCAAATGATACAAATGAAAGTGTTAAACGAAAATTCCCACACGGCCCATCTCATGATGGGCATAGTAATAATAAAAGGAAAAGTTCTAGTAAATCAAATCGTACTTTTGCTCCTAAAAGGAGACCTTTAACGGTGAAACCTTTTGCTGATTCCATTTTTTCCAGTTCCGATGAGGAGCCCAGTTCAGGTCCTGACCTTTCTGCTAATACTGACTATAATCAATTTGTTTTATCTCAGGACCTGTACGGGTTTCGAAATGGTGATGTTGATAGTAAGACTAGTTCGAAGTCAGTGTCGAAGTCAGTGTCTGGTTCAGAGTCGAAGTCTGAATCTGACTCAGGGTCTGAGCCAGAACTTGAGCTTGAACCAGAGTCTATTCCAGCAATAACAACTTCAAAAGTATCCAACTCATCTACGCCGTCAGAACCAACTCCAGACCTGTTCATACCACAACCGGAACCTATTGAACTATTATCAGATGAATCTTCGTCCAATAGTTCGTCATCAAATTCTCCTGATCCAGAGTTTGCTGTAATAACAAATCTTAAAGGAGCTCAAAAACTGTCAGAATTATCCCCAGAGGCACAAATAGAAAATGATAAGAAAAGAAGATATGATGCTTATTTAGTGAATTGTTATTTGAAAGAATTTGGTGCCACTGAGTTCATCAAAAAATATTTACCCAAAACGGCTAATACAAAAGATATCAATGCTCTTATCAATAAAATGGGATATTCTGCTACTATACCTCCTAGTATGGATGATGGTGATAGATTAATGAGTTTGGTAAATGTTTTAAAGTGGACAATTAAAAAAGTCCTTAAACAAAGAACAAGGTTAACTGATTTTTATTCTATTGAACATGTTTTACAAAAATTACAATCAGCTAACAAGATTTTGGTTATTACTGGAGCAGGAATTTCTACCAGTTTAGGTATTCCTGACTTTAGATCATCTCAAGGGTTTTATTCTAAATTAGAATCATTAGGATTAAGTGATCCTCAAGAAGTATTTGATTTAGATTTTTTCCATACCGATCCATCAATATTTTATTCTATTGCTAATTTAATTTTACCACCAGAAAATTGTTATTCTCCTTTACATTCATTTATCAAATTATTGGATGATAAGAATAAATTATTAAGAAATTATACTCAAAATATTGATAATTTAGAAGCCAATGTAGGAATTAGTCCAGAAAGAATAATTCAATGTCATGGATCATTTGCTACGGCTTCTTGTGTAACTTGTAAATATCAAGTTGATGGAAGTTATCTTCGACCAGCAATTGAAGATAAATCTATAAGTTTTTGTCCCAAATGTATTAAAGCCAGAAGAAAATTAGAAAAGAAAGATGATTATTTCCCTGAAAGTTATGGAGTTTTAAAACCAGATATGACATTTTTCGGAGAAAAATTACCCGATAGATTCCATGATAATATCAATGAAGATTTATTGGAATGTGATTTGTTAATAAGTATAGGAACTTCCTTAGAAGTAGCTCCTGTGGCTGATATAATTAGAAAGATCCCTGGACATATTCCTCAAGTATTGATAAATAAAGATCCTATTTCTCATACATCTTTTGATGTATCTTTTTTGGGTAAATGTGATAATACTGCAACTTATTTATGTGATCGATTAAATTGGAATTTAGATCATCCTTTTTATAAAAACTACAATAAGGAAAATTTAGATGTCAGATGTTTAAACTTGTATGAAGGCTTATATGCTGTGGTTGATAAGATTGAATCTTCTTCCAGTAAACAGTCAAATTAAAGCAGTAGTCATTTTTTGCAGAGATTATATAGCATATAATATTGGTCCGGTACCATAATACATGAAATGAAGTGAAGTGAAATGAAGTAAAATAGAATGAAGTAAAATAGAATGAAGTAAAATAGAATAAAATAAGTAAAATAGAAATAAAGTAAGATAATTCGCAGTAATTGAAAATATTTATCTCATCATCATCATTATCATCATCATCATCACACAACACTAATGCTACGATACACAAAAGCGTCTTTTTATAGAATTAGACCACTTTTTGTCCCCAGAATACAAGTACGATATAATCACAAAGATCCATTAGGATTGAATTCATTTTTAAACAATGTGGGAGTCGATGAGAAAACAAGTAATAAAAGTGATATAACTACTAAAGACGACAAAAATAACGCCGAAGGTGAAGAAGAAGATGAAATAACCAAACTATTGAATTCTTTAGATCTTCAGGATGATATTGAATATGACAAACTTGAACATAAACAAGATTATAGTCCTGTCAATATTGATGAGTCTGATGTAATTGATCAACAACTATTTAAGACTAATGATTCCAATAATGATGTTATAACTCAAGAAAAGGACTTATTACAGGATATTCTCAAGTCATACCAAAATATTGACGAAGAGAAAAGTAATTCGGAAAAGAAGATATTTGATAATCTAACTCAATACTACACTGGAAGTAAATTGAGTAATCAATTCTATCAAGATACTCTCTTTAAAAGAGTAACTGAATCCTTATCATCGACATTAGATTATATTGATTCCAGTGAAGGAAAACATGAAGTTGTTCATAAACTTAATGCAATAATTAATCAGTTAAATAATGAACAGATATCAGTCAATGATAGACAGGGATTCTTCTTAACTTCATTACTTAAACATAAAAAAATCACCAATGATCATGAAAACTTGTTTAAAGAAATGGAACTTCAATCAAAAATTAGTCCAGCAAATCCCAAATTGAATGTTCTTTCATTACCATTATTATTTAATCAATGTCTAAAGACTTTACACACCAAGTTTAATGATGGTGCATTATGTTTAACCTTATTTAACTACTTAAAGAAAGACTTAAACCTATACTCAGTATGTTGCAACCAAGACACCTATAACGAAATATTAAAGACTTATTGGGTATTCCAAGGTAAATCAAACATTTATGCCATAGAAAACCTATACATAGAAATGACCAACAATGGATTCCAAGGTAATTTAACTACATTTAATATCTTAAAACAAATCATTGTTGATTATTATGATCTTAAAATGGGTAATTCTCCACTTTACTCCACAAACTTACCTATATGGACTCAAGAAGATGATTCTAGAATAGAATCTTTAGAGTCAAGTCTAAATAAATTAGCCAAGACCTTAAACAAATAGACTTCTTTATATAGAATATATAGTTATAGAAGGTCCGGGTCGTGTCCTGTATATAAACCATAATCACTATTAAAATCCATTTCCCAGTGCTTTTGATGCGAACCTTATAATCGCTGGTTAATTGAAGTATTTATCTATGAGCAAAGACGAATATTTAAGTCCGAGAATGACCCAATCGGGGTTCGATACGTCAAGATCCACGTCACCAATTCCCAACATTAATTTAAAGCAAGATAATGATAACATATTATCGAATTCGTTGGATATTAAACGACAATTATCACAGTCTTTAGGGAATGCTGGAGGTAATAGTGGTAGTCATGGAGGGATTAATAAACCACAATCGAGAAGAAGTTCTATAGTTCCTATAAGGTCTAATGATGCCAGTGAAAATGATGATAATGATAGAAATGGTGATGATGATGATGACCAAGGAAATGAACGTAAAAGAAGAGATAATATTAATGATAAGATTCAAGAATTATTACTGTTGGTTCCTAAAGAATTCTTCCAGGAGGCACCAGGATCTATGCTGAAGGAAACAGAAGAAGATCTCGCTGTTAAAAATTCGGGGACTAAAGATGGGAAGCCGAATAAGGGACAAATATTGACTAAATCTGTGGAATATATTCAATATTTACAAAATTTAATCGATGAAAATAATCGTAAAGAAGTAGAAATGCTTATGAAATTAAGAAAACTTGAAATGAAACCTAATGATGGTCAACCAATGCCACACACTTCAGCTGAACGAACATTAGGTGAAATAGGTGTAGGGCCATTATCTACTCATTACTTCAAGAAAATACTAGTGAACAGTGCTAATTCTAATAAGGCGTCACAACGTAGAGGTAGTACGTCATAAGAAGGGTTATTTTTCTTTTCTTTTCTGTTCTATTCTGTTCTGTTCTGTTAGTTTCTTTTTTAGCTTGTATATGTGTATATTATTCTATGGTTTTTTGTCTCTACGAATTTACTTTATATCTCCCTAATCGTTCTTTATCATCCGAATCCTTCGTTAACTTATAAGCAGGAAGATAACTGCCATCTTGGTTTCTCAAATATGGATTGGGGACAGTGGAGTTAATTCCTCCTAAACTAGTATAACCTTTGTCATACATGCAGCAATACTTCAAATCACAACTAATGATGAAATCCCATACTTCATTATAATTCCAATGTAGTATAGGATGAATTCTTAAAAATTTGGGCCAATTGTGATCCGTCATTTGCTCAGGGGTTAACTGATCACCAAAAGGATCTGAATGTCTAATACCTACTATGATAGTAGTAACATTAGGATGCAGATCCAAGTAGAATTGAAAACCTTCTTTCAAGGTATTTTTAATGATTATAGGGTTAAGTGAATAGTGTTTAGTGGATTCTTCAATGAAATCAAGTACTTCAGGAAAACATTCTTCTGAATTAATGTATATGGATTCAAGTTTAAACTGAGATAATTCGTCTCCTTTGTCATGGTTATCACCATAAACTAAATGTATAGCAGCTAATAAAAGTATCAACATCACCAAACAGTCTTTGCCTCCATTGTAAGATATAGCAAGTTCTTGAAGACTATGAGTCTTTACAGTTGAAATCAAAATCTCCATTGACTTTTGAATATTATCTTTGACTCTGTTATTTACTTGAGGATTAAATGTGTAATTTTGCTTCTGTCGAACTGCTTCTTTGGGGATAGTATCATTAAGATATCCCTGAACCAAACAGTAAGCTTCTTTACATCGAGTTAAGAACTCAGAAGTCTGGGGAATATTCATTTATCCGGGGATGTTTAGTGGATGATTAAAGTGAGCATGATTATAAATTTTCATACCTCTTTTATAGTGAGACAGTTCTAGAAGTTGCAAAAAAGAAAAGAAGAAATTAAATTAAAATAAATTAAATTAAAATAAATTAAATTACTAAAATAAAACTAATTATACATCTTTATACAAAAATTGAATATAGTATTCCTTGACGTCTGAATCCCAATACCACCAAAAAGTTTCTGACATGGAATTATCATTAGCTTTGTCAATTTCCCGATTCGGTATTATAATACAAATGTTCTCATAGGGTTCACATGAAATGATAAGATATTGGTGATCATTAGGTTTTATGTCTTCAGTATCAGTATTAGGTGACATGGTGTCTAAATAAGATACAGTTATATTTTGATTTTTCATGGACAATTCATAGTAGTTTTCAATGACAAATAATGGTTCATAGATGGCTTGAGGGTATTTGACATTTATTAGTAGTCCCACTTTATAACTGGACAGATCCCTTATTTTACTAACTTTAAATTCCGGTTTACCGATTTTGGTCCATGTTTTTTTAGGTGCCGTATTGATAGATAATATGTTATCAGAATTAGTCACTTGAGGTTTATTATTCTTCTCATCCAATAGCCGTCTTCTTTCCAAATTAAGTTGATGTTTCTTCCCACCAATATGTGATATATATGACGATTCATTAACATGTGTTGTTAAGCAAAGTCTACACTCCAATATTCCTAAATGATTCTTAAACACATATGGATCATTATCTAGATTAAGAAGCTGGTTAGTTAAGAGGTCTCTGACTCTTTTCTTTCTGTGAACATTGGCTTCATTTTGATCAGCCACTCCTCCAGCTCCTTTTTTGGAGTTAACTCTGTCGGAATAATCCATATGAAATTTAGTGTAATGATCTGTGTAAAGGTTTCTGTAAAGCCTTCTAAGTCTCTAAATCTTCGTCTCCAATGTCTTCTCTAATGTCTTCAATGTCTCTTCGCACAGGAGCTAACCTGCACATTTCTATTTCCTTGTGCGGGTCGCCTTTTACAGGTTAAACACGTCCCTAAAAATGATGAAATTTTCTTTAACTGGAAAAATCACTTGCTTTTAATTGTTTCTTAACTCTCGAAACAACCACATCTAATTTTATCTTTTTACTTTAAAACACATTCATAGTTTAATTAACACGTTGAAAGCTTTCGAGTTATTACATAAAAAAATATGGAATCCCCGTTGGCTATAGGTGATACCACTACCAATTCAATTCAAAATAGGTTAACTAATACCCATTTAAATACCACTTGGATATCCAATATTAATTCCACTGTTTATTCCAATGAGAAGTTTATTCAACTCATAGTTAAGTTATCAGGAAATCAAGAAGCAGTTGTGTTAAGAAGGGTTCAAGATTCTTTTATCAATGTCAATCAGTTATTTTCTATCTTGGTTAAACTCGGTAAATATAGTAATGATCAAATCAATAAGTATTTGAATTATGAAATAAGTCAATTAAAGTTTAGTTCACCGGAAGGAATATCTTTAAATTATAATGATTTACTGTCTCATAAGAATCAAAACATAAGAGGATATTGGATATCCTTTGATAAAGCCGTGTCTATGGCTATGAAATTCGACATTTATGAATTCACCAAAAAGTTATTTTTAATTGATGTTCATGATTTTGATGAATTACCTAAAAGTGATAGAATAATAAAGTCTGAAACTAAACTGAATGATAGTGACGATGATGAAGATGAAGATGTTGTTGTTGATGATCATGATCATGATGGGAAACTCGGTCAAAATGATGATCATAAACTGACTGGTTCACCAAAAAGGAAATTTAATCATGAAGGAGATTTAACTTCCTCATCTGAACCAAGGTTAATATCCAAAAGATTAAGGTTGTCCAACTCCAATTACCCTTACACTTCATCTCCTATTAATACTAAAGATATGGATATGGATCTAGTTAATGATATTAAACAAAAATATTCTGAACTTTTCAAAAGGAATGAAGGTGATAATTTATCAATGAAAGAAGTCAAATCAATATTCCATCACATAATTCATAATAATTCTAGTAAAGAACTTTTGAAATTAACTGATATTTCTTTAGATTCTCAAGGGAAAACTGCATTACATTTTGCTTCAACATTGGCATCAGTGAATTTGGTTAAATGTCTTATTTCACTTGGATTGAATTCTCCTGTAAGAGGTTCCAAAACTGGGGAATCACCATTAATTTCCACAATAGTAGTAACAAATTCTATGGAAAAGGATAACTTTTATGAATTACTTTCAAACTGGTTATATCCTTGTATTGAATTAATTGATAACAATAAATGGTCATTTCTTCATTATTTGATGAATCAATCTAATAAAAAATTTGAAAGTAGTAAATTCTACTTCATCAGAATTATGAAATTTGTTCTTAGTGAAGGTAATGAAAAGATTTTTTATAAATTAGTGAAAAATATTATAAACTTGGGAGATGAAGAGAATGGTAACACAAGTTTACATATGGCTGCAGAGAATGGTAATAATTGGTTCATAGAAATGTTAATTGAATTAGGTGCCGATTTGAATGCCGCCAATAAAATTGGTGTTAAACCAATTGATTATGATATTGTTAAAGAAATTACTAATTCTAGAAAGTTGGGAATAACTAATGAAGATTTCGATGAAGAAGATGCTTATTTGGTGGAATTAATTAAAACTAGTATTGAATTTTTGCATAAAAAACTTGAAGTGGGTAAAGATGTTTTAGAACCTGAAGAAGTAAGTAAAATTCAACCTTTTGATACCAATAATAATGACGATTTAAATCCCTCCAAACGACTTTTTTCCAGTATTAATGAATTATTGACTAATACCAATAATGAATATGATGGCATAGTGAACAATAAAAAGAATCAAATCAATAAATTAAATGAACAGTTGCATAATGCAACATTGATCACAACAAACAATAAATTTCTTCATAAACAAATCAATGACAAATTGGTTTATCTAGATAATTTGAAATTAAAAATGGCCAATATAACTGAAAAGTTGGAAGCAACAAAGAATGAATTTCCTAATAATGAAAGTAATTCAAGTGAATTTGATGCTGATGAACCTTTCAGAATTGATGCTATATATAATAGATTAATTAATAATGAACCTATTGATGATTTGAAGAATGATGATGAATTAATAAAAAGTTTACCCGATGCTTCGATTTTAAATGCTAGAATTCAATCATACAAACAACTTAATCAAAGTATTGAAAATGAAATTAAGAATTTGAATGATTATAATCAATTGACAGCCAAATTCAAAAAAGTCGTGAGTTTTTGTACTGGAGTTGATGTTAATGAAGTTGATGAATTATTGGATGGATTATTGGACGCAGTAGAGAATAATAATTAGATAAAGACTTGTATGTCATGTAATAAAATGTACATTTATTAATCAGTATTATGATAATTTTTTATATTAATAATTATGTAAGAAAAGAGAAGTAGGAAAGAAAAAAAAAAAATAAAGAATATTTATAAAATTGAAGTATAAATACTTACCAACAACATGAATTGAAGATTAGATCATTCCATCAAATGAATTAATAGCTGTCATTATAGAAGGATCTATTTTGACAAGCATTTTAAAATCATCTAATCCTATGTAATCAGATTTATAATCTTTCTTTAGTAATGTATAAAACTTTTGTGTTCTTAATTCGGGAGTGGTTTCATCAGGTGGTAAAGCTACCATAGCTCCAATCATTTTATACACGGCCCTAACAATTATCAACATATCATTATAATATAATTTACCTGATTTATTCTGATCATAAAGTTTAAAACTCCAATTCATCTTTTGATCCAACGATCCTCGAGATGTTATGGATAATGCTATAATAAATTCTTTGAAATCGATGTATTTGGATTTATCAACATCGAATATATTAAACAAATAATGACAATAATCTATAGGATCCCCAAATGGAAAAAATTGCTTAAATACCTTTATAAATTCTTCTTCTGATAATTGCCCAGAAGGACAATCTCTTATGAACCCTTTATACCATTGTTGTAGTTCACGCTTGTCAAAGTATGTGGCTTGTCTCAAAGACTTTATGTCATCCTTAGAGAGTTTTGACACTGTCTTTCCCATAATTTAAATGCTGACAATAGGTAATAAATGAAAACAAATGTCAAGTTAAACTATAGATATTTACTAAGAACGCACAATGCGCGCCTAAGTTAATTAAAAGACAATAGAGAACAGAAAGAAGAAAAAAAAAAAAAGTATTTCTTTAAATCATAAAGCACTTTGACACTAAAACATACTTGTACATATAAACATATTTATTTTGTCATGAGATTATTAAGAGGATTAAGAACAAGTTCCAGAGTATTTTCCAACTATGGAAAGCCACAAAACCCTGAGTATAACCAAGAAATAAGGATGAAAGTATTACCCATTAAGAGAACTGGAGAGACCATTGATACCAAAAGAGCCAGATTGACATATCAATCACGGAAGAGAGGAATATTAGAAAGTGATTTGTTATTATCACGGTTTGCTAAGAAATATTTGCATACATTTAGTCAGGCCGAATTAGATGAATATGATGAGTTATTAGATGAACCTGATTGGGACATTTATTACTGGGCTACTAAGAACTATGACGTGACTCCTTTACCAGATAGATGGAAACAATCCAAAATATTGGAATTATTACAAAAAGATGCCCAAAATGAAGAAAAAGAGGTGTTGAGAATGCCTGATTTGTAATGAGATATGTAGTGTGTGTGTGTGTGTAGAGATATATCATCTTTTATAATAACATTATTATGCGATAATACCATTATTATGTGATAACTTTATTCGCGGAGGATATTATATTAGCAAAAGTAACATGGAAGTCCCTGAATCACTTAAACACAATAAGGAAGTGTTTCCTTATATACAAAGATCACGGGAGTTAGAAGAGATCAATCCCGTTATTAGTTATTACTGTAAACTATATGCATTGGAATCGATTATCAGTCAAAAATTGACTAGTGATAAGCTGATAGAACCATTTGTGATTGAGTTATTAGATGTGACAGAGGCGGCTAAAAAGGATGAAGAATTGAATAAAGTATTAAGTGATAAGAACATATCTGTGAATGTGGTGTATTCATTTGCACTTAAATTGTTTAATGGATGTTTGCAAAGTTTGAATGATTATAAAATAGAACAAAAGATTCAGGTTATTGGTAAACTTAAGGCCACTATCAATTTTTTGAATTTATTGACGTTATTTGATAATCAAGAGATAGATTTTCAGAAATTGAGTAAGAAAGATGATTTTGGTTCATTTATTAAGGATGTTAAGGATAAAATAAAGATGTTGAAGTTTAATTTAAGTAAAGTTATTAAGGATGAGATTAAAGGAGCTACTGATGAAGAATTGGATGAAGAGTTAAGTAAGGAATTAGATGAAATGACTGGAGGGGGTGATGTTGAAGAGACTGAGGATGCTAAAGAGGTTGAAGATGCTAAAGAGGTTGAAGATGCTAAAGAGGTTGAAGATGCTAAAGAGGTTGAAGATGCTAAAGAGGTTGAAGATGCTAAAGAGGTTGAAGATGCTAAAGAGACTGAGACTAAAGAGACTTCAGATCAAATACCTCCTTCAGACCCTGTTGTCCCCAGCTTACCCTCAGCTCCTACTACTCTTGATACACCAGAATTGCCCGGAGCCCCCCACATTTCACCAGAAGAAAGCAACAGCTTAAATCTTCCAGGAGCACCTAAATTTCTTCCTGATGACGATTTGTCATCGATCAATAAACTGTCATCAATCCATGTGTATCAACCAGGTTCAGAGGAAGAGAAGAAGGTTGAAAGTGAAAAGAAAACAGAAAGTGAAAAGAAGCCAGAAAAACAAGAAAAACAAGAAAAACAAACAACCCCAAAACATCAACATCAACCACTTTCACAAGAAAACATCAACACAATGATCACCAAAGAAGAACAAATCAACAAAATCCAAAAACATTGTAAATTTGCCATGTCAGCATTAAACTATGAAGATTTAAACACAGCAGAGACACAACTTAGTGAAGGACTTGAATTGATTAAACTTATAAAGAATACGAAATGAGAAATTGAGAAACTCAAGAGAAATTGACAGTAACTCAATCCAGAAATTGACAGCTCAATAGAGAAAACAAATCAAATTAAGTCAAAATAAACAAATAAACGAAAAGAATGTAAAGAACAAAAAATCCCGACATAAACAAACAATCATTACATTTACGGCTTTAGCCTTTGCGTCTCTTGCCTTTTCTGTCTTCTTTACACTTGTTACGTTAACGTCTCTGCACTGCGTCTTTGTACGGCGTCTTTGCACTACCTACATCTCTTACACCTCACCATCTCTCCCTGTAGTCAACGTGTATAACACAATACAATAGTCATTCTCACTCCCTATTATTAACTTATCCTCATTAAGTAAAGGTGAGAAAAAACTAAAAGTTTCTTGTCTCATTATAGAGTGTCTAGAACCGGTGCGTCAGACAATCTGTCAATATCAATAACAGAGTCTCTACACAGCAACACCATCACATCAACACACCATCACATCAACACACCATCACATCATCGTCACATCATCATCACATCACTATAACAACCCTTCTCTATATTCTACCACCACTTCCACAACCACACTGCCCTTTTAGAACCCGTTTATGTCAACTCCCACCAAAGCTCTCAACCCCTATTGTCTCTCCTGGCTATAACTACTGCGTGATCCCTCATCACCTTCCCAATAGGTAAAAAACATAATCGTATGTGGCCAATCGTAATAGGAGTGTATATGGCCTGCATGGGCCATTGTGGTAAACAGTGCGATATGATTTAAATGGAAGGGATTTTAATTGATTTTTGGTTTTTATTATACTTTAACTAGTGCGAGAACGAGTTAACTTTGTTGTGTTAACAATAGTAGTAATATTACCAGTGATCATATACCCGCACTAAGCGACAAATTAGAGAAGACAATCTGATTTGAAGATACTGGAAGACTGTTTGTTAAAAGTATATTGACAGTACAAGTGTAAGAGAATTACAAAATTGTAAGAGTATTAAAACACTGTTACAAGAACACTGTTACAAGAACATTGTTACAAGAACACTGTTACAAGAACACTTTTACAAGAATACTGTTACAAGAACACTTTTACAACACCATTACAAGAACACTGTTACAAGAACACGCCCACATTTATAACACTGTTACACCATCTTAACACTTTATCCAATATCGTCATCTAGTTGATCCCGACATTCCTTTTTTATAACTCCATCCTTCTTTATAACTCCATCCTTCTTGATCATTCCATCCTTCTCCTCCTTCTACTATGCATGCTATAAAAAAGTTGACTTCTCCTTCTCCCACTCCTTCTCCTCATAAACTGGCTAGAGCTTCCGATGATTTACATGATTTATCCCCTGAGTTGGTGCCAATAGTCACCCTTTTATCCTCCCAATCTCATAGACGTTACATCGAAGGCATCTTTATGTTATATTATGATTTAAATGGTGATGGAAAACCTGGTGATCGTGAATGGAGAGAAGTCTATGGGATTCTTACTGGGAGTCAATTAGCTTATTGGGATGCTGCCAATTTGGCTGAATTTCGTAATAATCCTGCAGCTTTATTAGAAACTAGTACCAAACCTAATTATTTGAACTTTACTGATGCTGTATATAATGCCATGAAGACTTTACCGGCTGCCAAACAAAACTTGGATAATGTTATAATAGCTTCCACCACTTTGAAAAATAGATATATTATTCAATTCAAGTCTAATAATGATTTAATCAATTGGTATCTGGCATTAAGATTATCTAATTATGAATATCAAGCCTTACAACAAGCTTATACTGGAGCATTATTAAGTGCTAGAGGTTCTAGATTATCCGATATTAGAACCGTTTTAGCCGAAAAACGGTTTGATCATGAAGATTGGGTTAGTATACGGTATGGTTCTGGTATGGCTTGGAAACGTTGTTATGCTGTAGTTGAACCTTCAACTTTTAAAAGAAAACAATTTACTCCTGGAAGAATATTATTCTATGAAAATGAACAAAAGAAAAAGAAGAGTTTAATGGCTGTAGCTGCTAATGCTTCTAGTGTTTGGGCTGTATATCCTCAATCTCATGTTCTTATTGATCATTCTACTATGTTAAAACTAGAAGGTTATATTAACTTTAAATCTCCTACTTTATCCAATAAAGTCTCCAAAAAAACTGTTGATGATTTCAAAAATACTTCTATTTTCTTAATGCCAGAACAACATAGTTCTGTACCCGGATTTGATACTTTAATCCGATTTTTGGTTCCTTTGTTGGATTCTTTTGGATTATATGGTCGACCTAAACGATTAAAAGCTAATAGAAATGATCCTTCTTCTTTACTTTTTGGTTTACCTACTTTACCTCATGTTCATTATTTAGATCTTGATGATTTACATCCCCTTAAAACCAGATCTGATTCATTATCATGGGACGTTAAGACTTGGAATGCCAATATTAAAGCTATTCTTCAATCTAAGATTGATCGTGGTTATGATGGTTGTGGTAGTGCTAGAGGTTATTCTGGTGCTTTGAATTCATTATCAAGTCCTCAAATCTCAGGGAAAACAAACAGTATTAGAAGCAGTGAATCTTCTAGTGTTGCTTCTAGCAATTTTAGTAAACCTCAACCTCAACCTCCTATCAGAACAGGATCTCCTGTAATGAGACAACAACAATCTCAACCTCAACTTCAACAACAGTCTCAACCTCAACTTCCACCACAAAATCAACCTTTACCACAACAAGGTTCACCTAAAATGAAACATTCAAGACCTCAACCTGGTCCTCAACCTGGTCCTGATGCAAATGGTCTTCCCCAAGTAGGTCCAGCTCATAGGTTTATTTCTCATAATAAAGGTCCTCAGCCACCAGAAAAGGCTCCTGTACCACCACCGGGATCAGGGTTTGGCTCTACTCCAACTCTAGGTTCTGGTTTTGGTTCTGGTTCTGGTTCTGGTGCTGGTGCCGGTTTTGGTGCCGGTTTTGGTGCTGGTGCTGGTGCTGGTATAGCTGCTGGTGGTATAGCTGCAGCTAGAGACAATAATGGTGGTAAAAAACATAACCTTGCTCCTATTGATCCTCATAAATCAGTTAGATTATCAGACATCTATCAAAAGTATTCCGACATTAAATCACCATCAGATCAATTCAATGGAAACAGAAATGATTTAGATAGATCTAGATCTAGTGAATTCCTTATTGAAGAAGAATTACCAGAACAAGTGAAAAAGGTCAATCTTAATGAAAACATATACCCTAAAGATGATCAAGAATTATTTAGTGATGATGCTGATGAATCTGTTGATGATGATGATGATAGTAGTAATAGTGACAAGGTTGATGCTAGAAGAATAGGAATGTCAAGTAGTTATGGTTCTAGTCCTGGAAAATTAGGGGTTCCTCACTATACCAATAGAAACAGTTCCTATTCCTCAGTTCAATCACCAAGTGCTCAGTATCAGGAATTCAATGAGACGTTTAATTCCTTAGTATCACCAGAAGTAAGTCGAGTCCAGGACTTATATGACTCAGATAGTGAACCAGAATCACCACCACCAGCTCCTCCACACCAATATGAAGACCAAAAAGTTGTAAATGTTCCTCATGGAACAATGGGTTCTGGTATTGAACAAGAATCTATTCATTCTGATTCAGGTAAAGTTAGTAATAATTCTTCTGTTTATTCTACCATGAAATCATCATCACAACAACTGCCTAGATATATCACTTCACCAAATGGGTCCCAAAATCAATTACCTGTGTTTAAACAAGAAGATGTTGATTCTCCTACTCCCAGACAAAGACAACAACATAGTGCTGGTCCTGGTCCTCATAGACGTCCACCACCTCAACAGTTTCAATCTGTTCCAAAACGGGCTCCTCCAGCTCCTCAAGGTCCTCCCGCTCCTCAAGTTCCTCAACAAGTTCCCCAGTATCAAGTCCCTCAACCAACTCCTCAGTATCAAGTTCCTCAACCAACTCCTCAGTATCAAGTCCCTCCTCAACAATATCGCCAATATCAAGCTCCTCCACAACAATATGGACCTCCTCCACAACAATATCAACAACCTCAGTCCTATCATCAAGTTCCACCCCAACAATATCAACAACCTCCACAACAATATCAACAAGTTCCACCCCAACAATATCGTCGTCAAAACTTTGGACCAATGCCTCAACAAGGTAACCCTTCTTTTAGAACTCATTCTCCTGCCAGTACTAACTTAAGAAGTTATAATCTTCCTCAAAACCAACATCAATATCAACAAAGACCTCCTCCTTCTCAGGAACAAGCTAGAAGATATTACTAGGACCTTGAGGGTGTATAATATGTAAATTGTATATATCTATACATGTACCATTTGAAGAATACATTGTATCTTATGATTGACTAGTTGTCTATATTTTAATGTAGAGTATATATTTTAATATAGCATTATTAGTGTATTTTGATATACATTTCAACTACTCATTGTATCTTATAATACTACAACTTGTCTATCTATTCATGTAACTTAAACTATTCCTTATATCTTCATATAATATTACTACCATTCCTATCACTGTATAAACCGAAGACACAGTTTAGGAACCATTCCAACTTCATTAGTAGTGAGCTTCTTTATTAAACACCAGCCATCAGAATGATTCTTAAGGATTTTTACTGTTTCATTGATATGAATATCTAATTCATCAGGAAGACTTTTTTTGTATCTTTTAACCACAGAAAAGTAGTTATGATCAATGACGTTTTCAAAATCAATATTATTGAGAAGTGATGGAAGTTTGGGAATAGGTTTATTTTGATAGGATTTTACATTTTTAGGTACTTTTGGACCTGAATTTGCTGAACTAGAACCTCCTTTTGGTGTTAGTGGTGTAAATGGTTTATTTAAATTAAACCGTTTTAGGAATAATGGTGATACTAAAGATTGACGATGAGGATTACTTTGGCTTAGTTTACCTGATCCCGATGATACTTCCAGCGGCATTTCTTCTTCTTCTTCTGCTTCTTCTATGTCGGCATGTCTACTTGATCTATTAAAAAACCTTACTGACCCCCGTTTTAATCGATCTTGTACTGTTTTAAAGTTGATAGGAGTAATTAAAGAACTTAATCTATAACTCCAGTTTTTCGCAGCCATTGGTTGTTGTTGCTGTTGTTGCTGTTGTTGTTCATAATAAGGCTTTTCTTGATGATATAGTTCCGAATAAGGATTGGTGAAAGAATCCAATGATCTTTGTTGATTATTAGAAACTTTGTAAAATTGGTTATTGTTGTACATGAGCTTTTCTGGCTTTGGCTGTTTATGCTTGATATAATACCAGAACCCAAAGCCAATGGAAACTAGTAATACAAAGGCAAGAGGAATACCTATAGCCATGCCTAATCTAGCAGAGTCACTAGGCAGATTGGAAGTTAAAACAGCACTGTAAGCGTTTTCGGTTTCAGAAAGTGATTTAACAGTTCTGGAAGCAGAGTCATGAGATGAGGAGGTGGAGATGGAAGTGGATGTTGTAAAGGATGTAGTAAAGGTTGTTGTAGCTTTTGTGGTGGTAGAAGTACTTTCTGTAGAATGAGTAGGACTCTCTGTAGAAGTAACAAAATGAAGTCTTGGCGTAGTTGTAGTTGTATCTACAGTTTGAAACTTCAAGTCAGTAGTCTTGGTATTAAGCACTCTATAATTGGAAAACTCAGGAAACCCGTCACTCATAGTAGAAGTTGTAGTTACTGTAAGTCTAATAGTAATGTCGTCGTCAGAGTTTACTTCCATGAACATTCATCCATAAGAATCTTTTTTTAAGGAGATAGTCATGGCTTTATAGACAAAACCCTCGTTTCAGAAATGCAAAAAAGTGTTGCAGATTTCTCGTCTGAAACATGGATGAAACAATCAAAAGAGAAAAAGAAAAAACTGTATAAATACGTGTATTGTCAGAGAAATAATACTATTAATGGTAACTAAATGTATACTAAAAGTTCTAGAACTACATGTGTACTCAAATAGGTAATGAAGTCGATTCTGTTTCATAGATAAAGTGGCTCTTTTCATGCCATATCCAATTGAAGTAATGATGATAAACAGCAAAAGAAACACTAAACCCCAAAATACCCCCGAAACAAATGTCAAAGTAACTATGGCGATGGTCTTGAACACGAGTTAAAGCTACATAAGTAGCAATTATCAACGGAAACAAACACGCCAATTGAAAGTATATCTTTGGTGAAGAAGTCTTATAGTTAAATACCTGTAATTGACCCATTAGTAACAAAGAGCAGTAGGTAAAACTACCAAATATTATAGAAGAATGACCTGAAGGAGTTGATTTTAACCCTTCAATTAACACTGTGGACCCAAATGGTGAACTACATTGATCTATAGTCAACAATTGTAATGAAGAAGTAGTAGGATTGCACCGAGCTAAGAAATCCGGTCTTAATCCACCAATGTTCTTCTTCAAGAAATCAGTAACAACACCAATTATTCCTAATGACATCATAAACCCTAATATACATGTCTGCAGTAATTTATAGTTTTGTCTTGTATCTTTTAATGTAACCCCACCTATGGCTATAATAGGAATCACCACACCAATCACACCCAATAATTCATTGGGGATCTGTTGATGTTCTATATACGGCAAACTGATGGTGCTATCATTAGGATAAAACGGTGGCGAATAGGGATTTATATTTCTTCCTATTATCAAATAATACAATACTAAAGCTCCAACAGTGAGCCAATCATAAGAATACATGTTTGTAATACTAATACAAAGAGTAATGCGACAAAGTGAGAAGTGTGGAGAGGTTCTATATTGACTAAACCAAAGGTCTACTTTAGGTATTCAATCCTTTAATCAACTCAGATTGTTTCAGTAACATTTCTTGGTTGTTACTGACATTTCTTAAATCTTTTAAAATAACGTCTTTAAGTTTATCGAAATAAACTTCTTGTAAGAGGTTTCTAACGGTGTATTCGGAATTTTCAATCAATTGACCCAAATTGATTAAATGGAAAGTCTCTAAATTGGTAGCACCATCGAATTTTTTATTAACTTCAAATTGTCGAGTCAAATTTCCTGATAATGACATATCATTATTATTAGCATCCAAGTTTAATATAATGGAAGTGGTTAATTTATACTCATAATTAGATCCATTTTGATTCACTTCAAATACATGTATAGAATCCCAATTGTTATTATCAATCAGTTTTTTAAACAACACCACCCCAGCAAACATCTCTAAGGAATCATCTTCTTCAGTATCCCACAAGTAAACTGATGATACTCCTGAATTCTCATAGTATAAGTCCTTATAAATGTCAAAACTCTCATTAGCCTTAGTTTCCAACTGTCTCAACGTCGACGAAGGAAATGGTGCTTCTTCATCATTAACAGGATAGTATTGGTTATTATAAGGAGATCTATAATTATCACCATCTCGGTTATAATCACATCCTAAATAAGGTTTGTTATTAGAACTATCAGTCAATACCTTCAAGGGAGTATCTACTGACGACAATAAATCCTGGGTCAATTCTTCGGATTCTTCGTTATTGTTAATTAAAGTACACAAATTGTTAAGATTCACTGAAATGTGTTTAGGATCTAACCTTCTCAATAGGTCCAACGAAGCATCAAACGTGTCTTCAGCCATGCTTTAATGAATGTTGAGGTGTTTGCTCGGTTTAAGGAGAAGGTTGATTTTATGAACCACGCACGGCTGCATTTTTATGTTTGTTAATTTATGAACCAGACACGGCAAGGATCTCAGTATCGTTTATATCCTTTATATCCTTTACTATTTGTTCTATATTAACTCTCTCTATAATATGCATTAGATCCTAAATGAAATTTCAAATATATATGTATAAATAATCCTATCTCCTAAGATAAAGTGTAATTACCACCATAGTGTGGAGCATTGAGAATAATCCCGTTAATAACACCAGCAATAATACCAGCAATTGGTAAGGTTAATATCCATCCAGCGTAACACCAGATAACCATTCTCCAGTTGACGGATTTAAGATCCTTGTTACATAAACCAACAAACACAATGGCACCAACAGTGGTTTGAGTAGTAGAAACAGGAATTCCTAATCTGGTAGCCATAACAACAGTAATGGCAGCGGCTAATTCAATAGCAAACCCTCTGGATGGGGATTGTAAGATTAATTTGTTACCCAAGTTTCTGATAATGTTGTAACCAAAAGTCCATACACCAATAACTAAAGCAGCACCACCGTAACATAATACCCAGACAGGAACACTGTTTTCAGAAGCGGTTTTGTTGGTAGTCCAAACAGCATAGACAGCGGCTAATGGACCAGTGGCATTAGCAACATCATTAGATCCGTGAGCAAAAGACATGGTACCAGCAGTAACGGCTTGTAATAAGGAATATAAGAATTCGACTCTGTTATCATAAAATTTAGACTTAGAGTACATGGCTTTTAAGTCACCGGATAACATATCTTTACCATTTACTTGTTGAGAAATAACATCTTGAGTCCAACCATGAGAAACAACTAACCATAATAAGTAAGGCCATTGTTTAGGTTGTTTTAATAATCTCCACCATAATTGTTTGGTGGTTAATTTTGGTTCTGGTTCAGTATTAGTCTTGACAACATTAACTTCTTGTTTAATAGAGTTATCTTTGGAATTAATAGAATTGGCAGAATTGGCAGAATCATCGAGTTTATCTTTCAGGTCACCGGTTTCAATATCGTGATGAGCAATGGCATCATCAAGAATTCTTCTACCTTCATAATAATCAATAGTTAATTGAGCTCCTTCTGGCATTGGTGGGATATCATCGGTAGATTTGAAGAAAAAGATTGGTCCCCAAAGGAATTCATACCATTTTAAAGTCCAATCTTTATGTAAGATTTTTCTTCTGTAGAATGGATAAAAGAAGATACAGTAAATGGCAGAACAAACAGCAGCAGTACCTAAAATAGAAGCAATCACAGTACTTTCAGGTAAATCAGCTAAACCAATGTTATCAGAACCTTTCCAGGTGATTAACATAACTAAAATAGCAATGGTAACAAAAACTAAAATTGGAGTTAAAATTAAAGCATTTTTAATGGATCTTTCCACGGTTTTCATTTCTAAAACAGTAAATTTAGAAGTTAAGAAAATAATAGTACCTAAACAACCAGCAATCAAAGGAGCAATAAACCATGAAGCAATGATGGAAGAAACTCCACCCCATTCCCAAGTAATGTTTTGAGCTCCTTTAGCGGCAATACCAGCACCAATAGTACCACCAACAATAGAGTGAGTGGTAGAACATGGCATACCAATACTGGTAGCAATAGTTAACCATACAGAAGAACCAACTAAAGCACAAGTCATAGTCAACATTAATACTGCAGGATCTTCTTCGAATAAATCAGGAGAAATAATGGAATCTTTAATGGTACCAGCAACTCTGGAACCAGCCAAAACGGCACCTAAGAACTCACAAATCCCGGCTAAGATCATAGCTTGCCAGTATTTTAAAGATCTGGAAGAAATAGATGAGGCAAACGAATTGGCAACATCATTAGCACCAATATTGAATGCATCTAAAAAGGCAAAAATCATTGCAATAGCAAAGACATAGTCAAAATCGTGTAAATACATCTTTGATAATTATGTGTTGAATGATTTTGATTCAAGCTAAAGTGAAAATGTCACTGATTTTAAAACTAAAGAAAGAGAAATTTTATTATAGGAAATTTCTACATTTATATAAAGAATCTCGATACACATGTGGTACAATAAGAAGAGAAAAAATAAGGTAATATTTCTTTTCCTTTCGGTTCATGCATAAAGGACATGGCGCCTAAAATTAAATTAAAAAAAAAAAAAAAAATTAAACATTTTCTTGAAATTAGCAATAGCTGTGGCCCTAGCTTCACACGAGCTTTATTCCCCAGTTTGTACCACGCGCGGCCACAATGGCCCTATATTGTTCCCTGGCGTCGTGCTAACTCCGGCCCTATGCAATTGCAAATGCGACAATACCGTTTTTTTTGCAACTTTCTTGGCTAATAAATCGCTGATGTTCTTGGCGACCACGTTGGCCTTTATCTTCATAAATGACTTTTTTTAGTATTATTGAATATGCTGGTTAATGAGATGACATTAATCATTAGTTAAGGAAGAAACATCATAAAACTGCCATTAAAGAAGAATCATAGAATAATTACACAATATTTCCACAATCTACGGCTGAAATGTAGACAAATTCAGGGATAAAAATTTGTCTAATTAACAGCAATTAAGGGCTTAGTCGTGGTCGTCTCTACACCACCCAGCATTAATAACTTAACTTAGTTTGTACTGTAGTCACACGCAGTTAAGGGGTGGTGATAATTCCACTCTCAGTTAAAATAGCCAAGTTAAAATGGATAATTTTAGCTACAAATTGGCACACGTGGGTGCAAAAAAAGCGATGGTGTCGTGTCTGTGACAAGATGGCCTCGAGGGACGGGGGTCTTGTTCCTGTATGTATGGGGTATTCTCTTGTATACAATGCAATCGCTTATGCCAAAACGTTGGTGTTGTTAATTTACGACTTATTAATAAGGCATTTTAATCTTATCAATTGGAAATCCATTGTGATTATACTTTTTTTTGACAAAGAAAAGAGATCGATTAGGAAATAGACCTCGTGTCAACCATGCTTGCATTTTTTTTTTCCGTTGTCCAAATAGGTAATGTTATTGCAGCCGCAGATAATTAAAGCCATATCAAGAACCATGTGCTATTGTGACTATAGGGTATAAAGATCGTTAATTAATTGTAGTTACTGGTTGATTAGAGACATGATCTGATCTGTAGAACGATCGTCGGGTCCTCGTGGGAAAGGCATTTGGGAGAAATTACCCTCATTAAGGTTTGGCAAGGTTTGACAAGGTTATTCTTTTTTTCTGTAGTTTTTCTTTTCTATTATTACTATTTGTAAATTTTTGTTAAGTTCTTTTTCCTGTTCATTTTCTGAGTTTTTCCACCTATTTTCCACCCATTTTCCACCTATTTCTCAAACCTTCTGTCACCATGACTTTGCAGCCTCACTTATGCGAATACACTATGATTGGCTAAACCTCATTCCTCTTCGCACTGAGCAATTGCACTATAGCTTTGATTCTAAAACTATCATGACGTCTAGACTTTTTAATAGATACGGATTTTATGACTTGGTAAGACAAACACCTACACATCCGAACTATGCTATTAAGTATACCATCAGTGGTGATAGGCTTATACCTCGAAAAGCCGATCTTGCAGGGTTAACCCCTCAACAAAGAATGGAGAAAGTGTTTGGTGGGAGAATCAGAGGTGATGAAAGACAAAGTTCAAGTCGATTAACTCGTTCAGAACCTATGAGAATAGCGGGTATAGAGGTTCCTGCTAAACCTCCAGAACCCGATAATTGTTGTATGAGTGGATGTATAAATTGTGTCTGGGAACTTTATCGAGATGATATAAATATCTGGAACAAAAAACGGAAAGAAGCTGCTCATAAACTCAACTCCCAGGATTCCGATTATGTATGGCCGGCCAACTTTCATCCTCCTTTAAAAGATTTACTTGATAAACATATTCCTTCTCATTTACATGCCGAAAAGAGGCAAATGGAAGAAACTCCTCATGATGATACTAGTGAGACATGGTCTAATGTTCCTGTGGCCATAAGAGTATTTGCTGAGGCAGAAAAGAAAATCAAGGCCAGACAAAAGTCTAAGGCTAATGATGCGGCATCTAAACTGACTAAAGAATCTGCCAGTGCTTAGGACACTGGAGATAGATAATAGAACATTAGACGTTTACATAGACTATTTATTTATTTTGCTACTTATTCATTTACTACTTATTCATTTACTACTTATTTGTACATACACATTCTATTCAATATCAATCCCTTTCTGTTTATAAAATTCTTTTGCTTCTTCAATTTCCTTTAATAATTGTTTATGTTTTTCAGGTTTATCCTTGAATGTGAATACTCGGTATCCCAACACTGCCAATGAGTATGATCCCAATGACACTATGGCCCAGAATGGCAAATAAGGTAATATTTCTTGGTGGAAAATATCGGGTGAAGGAATTAACTTCACATATAATGCAAAGTAGACCGAACTTAATGTGAATAATGTTAATAAGAACTCTGTGGCTTTAGTCATTTGTTGAGATACGTGTTTTTTGATGTTTTAAATGTGTGAGAAATTTCTAGCGCTTGAGTATCCCAGGACAGTGCACGACTTTTATACATAGATATATACATAGATATATATATATATATATATATATATATAATTACTTATTGTTACATGATCGATTCTTGTTTAATAAGACCAACGATAGAGGATAATTTATCACCTGCTGTCTTATCGAAATTTCGAATGCTATTAATGATTTCTTCTTCTGTTTTGTTGACCAATTGGTCGTCTTTATCTACGGTTTCATCAACTGTCATTTCATCAACTGCCATTTCATCACCATTTTCTGGTTGATGAATAATGTTTTCTTCTTCATCTTGTTGTTGTTGTTGTTGTTCCTCTTCTTCCTCTTCCTCCTCCTCCTCCTCCTCTTCTTCTTCTTCCTCTTCTTCCTCCTCTCCAGACTCTTCAATCTCATTATTCTCTTCGTCAACATACTTGCTAGTGATAATCCTATGGATCTTTTCCAGATTGAAATCTTCATTTTTAACCAATTGGGATAATTTATACCTAATAATCCTTCTAATGGTCTCAATTATCTGTCTATTGATCCATCCATCTTGAAAATGAAGAGTATCTCTAAACATGGTTTCTTTATGGTCTTCAATAATATTACTTATATCTTCATCAACAATATCTCCTATTTGGAATGTTACTGTATTGGGGATTTTGGTTCCTTGAAATACTAAAGTTTCTGATACTTTTATATCGTCATTACCATTAATGGCAATAGTATTGGGTGATATTTTCGTGGCAGGTGGTTCATTAACTTTCCGTTTAGACTTCAATAAAGGTATTCTAAAATATTCACTCTGATACATCCAATAGTTATGAGATGTTTTAGGATTAACTCCATATTTCACATTACAAAATCTCCAGGGCCCATTTTTAAAGATATATGATACATAAGGTAAAGCTTGCTTTAGAACTCGTCTATATTCTGTGGGAACCAGATCTTCCAAATGTTTCCGTAGCCATATTGGTTTTATATTTAACACCATTTTTAACCAACTAATGCATTCTAATAAATCTGACATTAAAGAATGTTTCAGAAGTTTCTGACTATTCAATTTGTTAAAATTATCGATCAATTCTGGTGCTGGTGCTTGAGGTATATCGTCAACACTATTAAAATCAATAATCCTGGTAAAAAGTTTTAAAGTATCTTTTTTACTGATGACCTTTAAATCTCCACTAGTAGGATCTTTTACCGTCATACTAATAGGATTTTTCTGATATTTATAATCAAAGGGATACTTGATAGAGCTAAATAATGGCGGTGGTGGTAATTGAAGATCCCGATTTTCATAAACTTCCCGTTTTCTATAATCTTCCATATTCATAAATTGATTATGGTCTTCAAAATATTGTTTCATTTTTTCAAAATTACAATTCCTGAACAAATTATCATCCAATTCATTAGCCAATTTATTATTCTTAGTACTCATTTGAAAATCTGTCATGGCTTTAAATGAATATGTTTTATTAATAATTCCTACAGGCTCAATTGTATGAGGAGAGCCGTTTTTTTCACCATTCATTTTTAATAGCTCCTGAAGATCATAATCTTTATAGTTTTCAGGTAATGATGATTTAGGAATTGACACTTTCAATACCACTTTCTCTCGATTATTACTTATGGCTTGTACTGGATGATGATACCTGCTATTTCGAAGCCTTAACTCTAGTATACTTTCATCTCCACTATCAAATGCTCCAATTGACTTCCCAGTAGAATTGATGACTTTGGCGATTTTATCTTTACCACCAAGCATATTGATGGCTTTTTCTTCATTTTTCACTACCATGGGAAGCTCTACTGCAGCCATATGAGGAATATCCATAGAGAATTCCGTAGCTGTTTCTCTGGAACTAGATCCCTCCATTTCTTGTTTTGACATATTTAGTTATAATGTGTTTGTTTCTTTACAATTACTGCGCGAATCGATAACCAAAAAAAAAATGCCTTCAGTCAGATTCGAACTAACGATCTCCTCATTACTAGTGAGGTGCCTTATCCAACTTGGCCATGAAGGCTTAACTGTAAGAGATTCGTACCAACGACCTTAACAGCGCTACCCCACTTATTGGAGTTACTTATTAGAAAAGGGCAAAGTCTTAACTATGCGAAACTGTTGAGGACCGGTCCCAGGCCCTAACCGGATGGTCCCAGACCCTACACGGACACGACTTTTACTAACAAAAGTGCTAAATTATGGGCCTGAGATTTTTGAGACCCATTCACAACCACTTATTGGAGTTGAAAAACTACTTATTGGAGTTGGATCAACCTGCATGTATGAGGGGGTTAATTGCAGGATGTATCACCAAAAATATTGTTTTATGTTAAGAATGTTAGGGACATTTTCAGATATTTTTAAGGGTTAATGATGAGGAATATTTACAGAGTTTATCACCATAGTGTAACTTTTTTTTTTAGGTGTAGTATATAAGTGGTATATATGAGACTGATTCTATAAGATCAGAATTTACCTATCAATGGAGAAATAATTATTATTGTAGATTTATAGTTTGATAAAGTTGTTTAACGTTGTGGTTTTCCAGACATTCCTTAATATATAGTTAGTTTCTTCTTTTGAAAACTACATAGTATACTCTTATTACTAAAGTTGCAAAAAATGCTGAGAGAGAAGAAAATATGTCAATATTTAAACAAACTGAAAAAATATTTCATATATTTGATTTTTTTTAAAAAAAGAAAAAAATAAAATAAAAAAGAAAAAAGAAAAACATCCAAAAACCATTATATAATTATAACTGAAAATTATATATCTAAGATCAAATTGCAAATATTCATATAAATGACTAAAATTGACTTAAAGTTAGGAAAAATCAATCTAAATCAAAAATCAATCTAAATCAAAAATCAACCCAAATCAAAAAAAATCAATCCAAATCCAAATAAATACAATAGCAATTATTCATTCCTCTGATTAACCCTTTCATTACGCATTATTTTATGTCTAGTCACTCAATTCTCAATTCAATTACTTACCATAAATACTTCTTGTCCGATTTATCCGATCATTTCCGTGTATATTGCCGTTATTCTCCATTGATATTCATCAATTGTTGACGTAAACCTTATGGAAAAATTCCAAAAAAAACCCATAACCATTCCCATACTCCCCCACAACCATAACCACATTAAGCAAACACCAAATAAACCCCAAACAAACTCTTTAACCCCTTTTATTTAACTTCTCTTCAGATCCACCTTCTCCAGATTTTTCATGTCACATGTTGGTAGAGCCACTACTCGGATATTTTTAATCGGCGACTCGACAATATCGGAATATGATTGGTCAATAGGTGAAAAATTTCTACCTCCAACAAGGAGTTGAATTGGTATATATATATATCAAAAATCTTGCTTTCTGTCTCGAATTTTTTTTTTTTTTGTTTTAATTTTTCAATTATATTTATATTTATATATATATATTTATTATTTATATTTTATATTTATTCCATTAAAAATGTTCTCCCGTATTGCTACTAGATCATTCTCATCTACTGCTTCAACTGCTTACAAGGTTTCCGTGTTAGGAGCCGGTGGTGGTATTGGACAACCATTATCATTATTATTAAAATTAAACCCTAAAGTTACTGATTTAGCTTTATATGATATTAAAGGAGCTCCAGGTGTTGGTGCTGATATTTCTCATATCCCAACCAATTCTACCGTTCAAGGTTACAACCCAGAAAATGTTGAACAAGCTTTAACCGGATCTGATGTTGTTGTTATTCCAGCTGGGGTACCAAGAAAACCAGGTATGACTAGAGATGATTTATTCAACACCAATGCTTCAATTGTTAGAGATTTAGCCAAAGCTTGTGCTGACTACTGTCCAACTGCTGCTATCTGTGTTATTTCTAACCCAGTTAACTCTACTGTTCCAATTGTAGCTGAAGTTTTCAAATCTAAAGGAGTTTATGAACCAAAGAAATTATTTGGTGTTACCACCTTAGATGTCTTGAGAGCATCTAGATTCATTTCTGAAATTGTTGGTACCAACCCAGTTGATGAAAAAGTCACTGTTGTTGGTGGTCACTCTGGTATTACCATTGTTCCATTATTATCTCAAACCAACTATAAAGATCTTGACACCGAAAAGAGAGATGGTTTAATTAACAGAATCCAATTCGGTGGTGATGAAGTTGTCAAAGCTAAAGATGGTGCTGGTTCTGCTACCTTATCCATGGCTCAAGCTGGTGCTCACTTTGCTGGTGCCGTCTTAAACGGTTTAAGTGGTGAAGTTGATGTTATTGAACCATCTTTTGTTGAATCTCCATTATACAAAGATGAAGGTATTGATTTCTTCTCTTCTAAAGTCACCTTAGGAGTTGAAGGAGTTAAAACTATTCATGACTTAGGTTCTTTAAGTTCTCACGAAGAAGAATTAGTCAGATTAGCTAAAGAAACTTTAATCAAGAACATTCAAAAGGGGGTTGAATTTGTTCAACAAAACCCATAATTTATTCCGTATATAGTAGTATAATTAGAATTGAAAGAAACTAAAGGTTCCTTATATACGCCTATTTAGTAAAGACATCAATTTTTATGCGACAATGTTATTGGTTGCGAAATTAAACTATTCAAGTTATAGGGGTAAAATTAGGTTATTTTTTCATTATTATTCAAACTGGTAAGTAGTCGAAATTGGCATTTTTGAATTCCGAGTAGTAATAAGAAAACAAGCCTTATTAGTGCCAGTTACTGTTATGAGCATCCATGCGCAAAAAATATAAAGTACGGAAGGTTGGTTGTTGGGAAGAGGATTGAGTTAATGTGCAAGACTAGAGGATTATACCAGTAGAATAAAATATCTAATTGTTTATAGAAATAACTATCATAGTGAATAAAGAGAAAGAAAAAAAAAAGGAAAAAAAGAAAAAGAAGAAAATATAATTAGGTTAAAAATATGTGAAAGGAGTTTAACGGCTGATAACTACAAGTCTATTGAAACTTTATTCAATTACGAAAACTACTAATTTAAAAGAAAAAGAAAAGAAAAGCATCAAGTCTCTTAACCAATTGAACATAGTTTTAAAATAGAATCCTTTCCCCATTTTGACAGGGTTCTTCTATAATTACGATATGACAATAAAAATCAGTCCACTCTCATTCTCTAACCTAATTGGGAAACGGAAGCGCATCAATTATATGAGAAGATAGGGAAAAATAAGAGAAAAAAAGAAGAAAAAAAAAAAAAAAAAATCTTTTTTAGATAGTGCTACCGGAATACCAAAAATCAAGAAGAAAAAAAAAAAAAAAAAAAAACCAGAAAACCCAATTATAATGGAGAAATTAAACCACCATACATAACAAAGATGACGTATTGTTCAAACATAATTCTTAACAATAAAAGCTACTTTGTTCTTCTTTTTGTTCTAGACAGCATACCGAAAGCAATATTACTGATGTGCAGTAGCATTTGATCTAGACTTTCACAATTAAGCTTTCATTTGTTTTAACTTTCATATGTTCAGACTCTTGTTTTGACGTTACATTCAGTGGAAAAATGATTGTATGGCATTTTTTTCGTGAGTCGAGATAATCAAATCTGATTTGACGGTTTTCGTTTTCTTTGCGTTCTATATATATATTTTTTTTTCTTTCTTTTTTTTTCTTTTTTTTTTTTTTTTTTTTTTTTTTTTTTTTTTTTTTTTTTTTTTTTTTTTTTTTTTTTTTTTTTTTTTTTTTTTTTTTTTTTTTTTTTTTTTTTTTTTTTTTTTTTTTTTTTTTTTTTTTTTTTTTTTTTTTTTTTTTTCTCTCTTATTTTTTAAAGCCTTCGTTTTTGTAGGTTCTCCTATTCCTATTATCACAGAGATATCAATATAACCATGTCTTCGACATACTCCAGGTTACATAATCATACATAATTTTTGATTTTATTACCAATGAGTTTTTTGCACTGTTTCTTCGACTAATAAGTTTGACATAATCGAGAACTCATATCCATTATAAATGGGTTATCAGCCATTGTAGAAAAACATAAAAGAAATCACTCTATCAACCCCTCAATCAACGGTTATATTTTCTCTTCTATTTCATAACCGGGATTTCACAACCCGGAATACTCAATTTCTACCTAACGAGAATGCCAATATGGCTCCTGATTCAGCAAAGCCAAAATTGAAATGGCAGGTTTTCTATATAGAAGATAGAAGGCGCATAACTCCCTCGAAATTAACCCCGGAATTTCTCTCATAAATGGTACCAGTCGCGAATATTTAACTCAATTGGGTTAAATTGATCCCGACAGTTGGAGGAGAATCCCCCTCGAATCTGGTTAATATGCGCCCTCGGATTTATAAATTATTCGGTGTTTGATATTTTTTTTTGAAATTTATGGTAATCATAGGTTTAAAAAGAAACCATTTCCAGCTTCAAGGGAGACTTTTGATTTTTATTGTCAATTATATATATATCTATATATATATATATAGAAATACTTCTATATATACTTTTGAATTGAAGGTTTAAGTTGTTGGAAGTTGGTGTTTTAGTGTTAAGTTTGTATTTTATCTGGTGATTTTTTGTAATACCATCTCCAGGATATTTTATTGAAATTTTTTTTTTTTTTTCGTTGTTAACTTTTCATATATTATTTTTTTTTATTTTATTTTATTTCATTTTATTTCAATTTTTTTTTTTTTTTTTTAGTATAAAAAAAATTAAATTTTTTCTTTTCTTTTCTGAAGAGACTTAATTGTATAGAACTATAATCCTTTGATAGGCGTTAACTCATTTGTTATATGGGGGTCTATACATTTAATCATGGAAAACTATTTAATGAGCTCCCCAGCACCATTGAATCCTCCCTTTGATTATAATGATGTTTCTGATTTAGAATTTGGCTTTACAATGCCGGGTCAGAATAATGATGTCAATGATAATAATAGTAACAATAATAATAGTAATAATAGTAATAATAGCTTCCATGGCAATGCTAGAATCAATTCTGCTATTCATAATAATACTGGTGATAACAACCATAGTCATACCCATAACCACAACCACAACAATGGTCATGATGATGACTTTGAAGTTGTAGGGGTTAATCAGGGGTTAAACTATAGTCAATTCCAATTATCCAGAAATGTCCCTTTAACGGGTGATAATTATTATAGTCGACCCCTTCATCAACCAAATTTATCCATATCATCAGTTAATCAAGATCCTCCTATGTCTGTGGGATATGGAAATCATTCTCATTCTCATTCCAATTCCATTTCAAATTTTCTGATTAATGATCAATTCCATGGTGAAGGTGATGGTGAAGGTGACGGTGATGGTGAGGGTGAATCCTTGGATTATGATTCTAAGCTTCCTGATGTTAATATTGACCAAGCAAATGATCATACTCAATCACCTGGTCTAAGAAGTCAATCACCTGGTCTAAGAAGTCAATCACCTGGTCTAAGAAGCAGCGTGGTTCCTTCTAGTTCTGGTCATACTTTAGGAACCTATAGGAATTCCATGGATTCATTACCACCATTATCCAATTCAGTATCCAGTCAATCATTTGATTCTCCTATGAAAATCAACCAAGGAATTAATATAACCTCAGGACCAAATTCCACTAATAATCATTTGGTGACTCCTAGAAAAATGAATAGAAATAAATCATTATCCATTGGTTCATACAATTTAACTACACCTATTTCTCATTCTCCTGGTGCCAATGCTTTGAATAATGGTCATTTTTCAACCCAATTATCGGGTAATAGTAATGGTAACAATAATAATAATAAGATTATAAAAACTCCTTATTCTGCTAAATCAAATGCATCTCATAGTCATCGTCGGTCTCTTTCAAGATCCAAAGTGGAAAAATACAGTAACTCCATGAATTTGAATCCTTTTGTAACGCCAAATTCCTTTGCTTCACCCAATTATGATAATTTATCATTTGATCATGATGATTTCCATAATAGTGGTGATGGCATTACTCCTTTACAAGCTCCTTCAACCAATTTAAATCAATTTTCTGTTCCTCAATATACTAGTCCTCAAAATAATATGACTAGTTCCAATTCAGTACCCACATTAAGACGTCAAAATACCCTTGAATCAATTAAAATTGAGGATCAAGATGATGATGCTTTTAAACAACTTAAAAGAGCTAAATCTTCCAATAATATTCAATTATTACAATCACAATTCAATAGTTTGAAATCATATCCTGCATCTGTTAATTTGGCATCTTTTACTAATGATTCTGGTCTATTACCTCCTATGGCATCTTTTAGTCCTCATGATCATAAAAATCCTCCATTATCAGCCCCAGGCTCATCATCTAGTTCAGTTGCTGTTTCTGATTCCACATCTATTTCTGCATCAACCTCATTTTCAGCTCCTGCTTCTGCTACTGGTTCATTTTCTTCTGATACTAGTAATCAAACCCTTGGAGGCACTACATTTAAATCTGTTGGTAGAAAACCTAAGAAATCCATTGAACCCGAATTTGTGGCTGATTTACCTATAAAGGTTAATGAAAAAGCTGCTAATGATAATGATCCTAAGAAGAAACATGCATGTCCATTATGTTTTACTAAATTTCAAAGGCCAGAACACGTAAAGAGACATATGAAATCTCATTCATCAGAAAAGCCTTTTGTATGTGAAGAACCCAATTGTAATAAAAGATTCAATCGTAAAGATAACTTAAAGGCACATTTAAAGAAAATTCATCATAAGACCTTTGTGTGATTATTATTAATTAGAGAGATATGTGATAATTTTTTAGAGAAATTTTTAATTATGAAATATACATTTTTTGCATTATAAAACAACTTTTTACATTTAATTTTGTCTAACCACTTGATCAATGGCTCCAGCTATATAATCCATATTACTTTCATTAATACCGGCAATATTGACTCTAGTACCAGCCAAATAAATATGATGGTCTTGACATAATTTATTACTTTGTTGTTCAGTCAATCCACTATACCAAAAAAGACCATTTTGTTTCAAAATAGAATCCCAATTCCCTGGAGTATTTAATTTAGTTAATTTGGTAAACATTTTTTCTCTTACTGATTTCATTCTTTCATAAACTTCCAAAACATCTTGATCCCATTGAGATTTAAGATTATGAATTAAATTAGCACCAATTCTAGCCCCAAATAATGGAGCAAAAGAACATGATGTTCTAAAAATATTGGTTAATAAATTATGGATTCTAGGAATTTCTTGCTTATTATTAGAAACTACATGAATACATCCAACTCTTTCACCATAAATCCCCATATTTTTAGAAAATGATTCCGTTACTAAAAATGGAAGTTGTTGTTCATAAAAATATCTTATAGGCCAAGCATCTTCATCTTTATTACCAGAAGCAAACCCTTGATAAGCAATATCAAAGAAGGTATAAATATTTTTAGATTTAACTTTATCAGCAAGTTGTTTCCATTGATCTTTGGAATAATCAGCTCCTGTAGGATTATGACAACAAGCTTGAAGTAATAACACTGAATTGTTAGGCATAGAATCAATAGCTTCTAATACAGCAGGGAAATCAACTTCTCCAGTATTAAAATCATAATGAGAAAAATAATTAACTTGACCACCTTCAGCTTCAATCATAGCTTGATAATTTCCCCAAGTAGGTTTCCCAATATAATAATTATTAAGTCCTAATTGTTTTAAAAACTTAATAGCTATGTTAATAGCTCCAGTTCCAGAGATGGTTTGAATGGATGCAAATTTACCATCATTAACGTGTTCTTCACCAAATATAACTTTTTGTGCTCCCAGGACTAATTCAGGTAATCCACTCATTTTGTGATATGAGTGTCCTTCATCATTTTCATAAATTATCTTCTTTGCTTGTTTCACTGATGGGAATACATATTTAATATCTCCGGATTCTGGTTTGTAAACACCGATGGATAAATCCACTTTATTAGGATTAGTATCTTTAATATACTTTTCTGCTATAATAGCTATTGGATCTAAACTACTTTCTTCAATAGTTTCATAAAATGATTCACAAGTCATATTTTATGTATATTTATTGTGACTAAATAAATAAAAAAAAAAAAAAAATACAAGGAATTTTTCACCACTTTATGCTGTTTTAAGCGAGACCGCTACTAACCGCGACTAACCGTCATAAGCCGCAATGCCGGAAACGGCGTTATGAAACCAATATTAGGCATCGGCAGAACATAAAAAAAAAAATGCCTATGACCCCTCAGTAAAAGGATCACAGAAATGGAAGGTGTAACAGAGAAAACAAAGCCTAATTTCACAATAAAAATCAATCAGCACCAGGATTTGATTCTATAGCAATAATAGATTTAGCAATAGTTTCTACTTGAGGGTCGTCTATGGAAGAACCCAAAAGGGAAACGGAGATGAATTTGGAGTTATTCAATAGGATTGCATATTGTGGATTATCGGACTTTGAATTCGATATGAGATCATATAGCTTACTATATTGAGTGAGGAAACGGTGAAGAAAATCATCCACAAAGATGGAATTGATAACCAGACGATTTTTGTTTAAGAAAATTGATTGGTATTTGATTTTGTTTAATAGTTTCATGGAATCTAATGAAAGATCAACTGTGAATAATGATGATAAGATTTTCTGATTCAAATCATTGTCATTATTATCATGATCATCATTGGGTTCATAAAACTCTGATAATTGGATAAATACATCTTCGTTGTCTAATAGTAACCATAATTCTTTAAATGAGTAGACATTTCCTGCTCTATATCTAATAAGTTTGTTGATGAAGGAAATGTAAACGGCATGTATTTCTTTGTAGTAATCTTTGTTATCAACGATAATCTTTGTAAACGCCAATAAGTCCAGATAACAAGACTCGAGGATCAAATTGGCAGTATTGGTATTTAGAACATTTTTCATGACATGAATAGCTTGAAACTGAATCACATCATTAAATCTGGTACAAAAGAAGTCTAAAACAAACTGATCTACTTGTATAAGATTCTTGACAGCATCAGATTTCTCTTGACTGTTGATATAATTACCAATGATAATGTAACATGAAGCTTTGACATAAAGATCAGATGCTTTTGACAATCGATCAACAGCAAATTTAACATCAGAAATATTGTCATAATTAGCCATAGAAGTAATGTTACCTACAGTGGAAAACAATTGTCTCTTCACAGTGGACATATTACTGACTTCAGGTTGACGGTCTATCAAATCACATATTTGTTCATTGATATCACTTGAATTGATCCCAGGGATATCTTGAAATAATGTCAAATTGTAAAGTATCAAAGATAATCCCTTGTAGTATTCATTTAATTCATCTTCATCTTCATCTACCATTACATCAGCATCATTGTAAACGGTTACTAATATGTTCATATATGGTAATACTCGAGACTTGAAAGCTTCATCATGTAATATAATATCAGGAATTAATACCTCCAGAAGAAACTCCACTATCAAAGAAGTACTATCATTATGCCATTGATGTAAATATTCAAAAAAACTTCCATGCATGTCAAGATCATAGAAGAATTTGATAAATTGGTTCAAAGCCAGAGTATTCTTAATGAATTGATTAATTAAGATAAACGTTCTATCAACCAAACAAAGATCTTTTTTGATCTTTTCCCAGAAATCATTGTACTTAATAAGCTCTAGCCTATTATTATCACTATCAGCCATAAGATTAATCAATACTCTTTGTAGTTCTAGTATCAATGATTCGTCATCACTATTGATGTAAAGAGAGACCAATTTCGGTATGAATTGAACCATTTCATCACATTCACGAATACTGGCATCTCTTAAACTGGTACCTAACTGATTCAAATTATCAAGCAAATGATGTTCTGACTTTATAAGCTTAAGAGTGTGTTCCAAGTCAGACATAGTTAAGATAAAGTGAACAAAGTGATAGTGCGAAGTTAAGTTACTACAAAATAATCATTACTGCAAATATACATTAATATTCTAAAACTTTTTCACCTTGTCTTAATCCAAGTATAAATCTGACATCAATGCAAAAACTAAGACTATGTAGCATTGGTAATAAGTTAATTAAATCTTTATCATTTTGATCATTAATCCAACCTTCAATCATGACGGCATTATCTTCATGAAGAGCATAACTTATAGGAGAGTTATCTAGGATGACGACATTTCTTAAGTCTTCACCATTAGGGAAAAACCGAGATAAGTCTTTAATATAACCCACACCATTTCTATAAGTACAATCATCACGATAATAACGTTTAGTGAAGAGTTTTTCATCCATCATATTATCACCTTCCAACCAGTCAATGATTGGGTTGGCGTATTCTTTAACACTAGCAGTGAAGATTTGTAGTTCAAACCATTTGCTAATTTCTTTAAGGAAGAAATCACAATAAGGTCTTTTATGGACATGATATAATGTAGCGATATTATTTAATTTAATTTCAATTAAATTGGAATTATTAGAACCAGTATTTAATGACCGAGGGGAACCTTTTGATAATGAATGGATCAAAGTTTCATCTAAATCAAGAATAAGAACTTTTCTCTTTTTATGTTTATTAGGATTTCTAGTAAGGGGAAACAATCGTTGAGGAGGAGGAATAATATACTTTGAAGAAGAAGTAGGGGATTTAATGTTATTGGAAATGATATTTTCATGTCTTATCAATTGGGTTTTTTCGTGGGGATTAAAGTCATTCATGGGCGTTATTATGATGGAATTGGTGACATAATTCACTGGATACATTAAAATGTTCCAAAACATTATTAATGGTTGCATTATTATGAGATTAGGAATGAAGAATATTGTCTTCAATAATGCTTTCAACACCGAATAAAAGCTCCATTGAATGTCATGCAGTGATTGATGTTGAATGTCATGCAATTGATGATTCTTTAAGTCTTCATTGACATCATATGTTTCATCCTCATCATTGTTGTTGTTATTATTATTGTTATTATTATCATCATCATAATGATCATTCTTTAGTTCCAGACTTTCGACTTTTTCATGTATTTGCTCCAGTTTTTCATCATTGACATCCACCTGAGGCGACGACGGAATAATGTTTTCAATTGAGCTAAATATGACTTTGATTGAATTCATAATGCTATCAAATCAAGTCATACACTATTAAGCTATGATCAAATGAATATATGAATATGAATATGAATATGCTAATGCAATAAAGGGATTCAACTTATAACCACCTTTAATAATGTCTTTTATAGATAAATATATCAAGAAAACGGTTTATGTATTTAATAGTCTTAACAACAATCACAAAAAAAAAATTACAAAAACGTTGGGACAATTAAACTTATTTTATAGTTGGGTTATTATTGTCTAACAATTTTTGAGATGTCGTTTAAAGTCGCATCCCAACTACGACTTATGGCAGTCATCAAACCCTCATTTGTCCATTAAATGTACTAATTAGGCAGGCGACATTTGTTTTGTTTTACCCAAAAAAACAGATGCATGAAGAGTGGAGCCATAAATGACAATAGTGTGGAGTATTGAAGAGTTGAGAGATGACTTGAGAGATGTTTGAGAGACGACTTTAGATGTTTAGTTGATAAAATGTCGCTGAAAAGGAGATTATTATTGAGACCATGTGTTAATTGAAACTCCACGTTGTGAGAACTTTAATGTGAGGGTGTTATGTAACGAAGTGTTGATTTGGTGTTGATTTGGTGTTGATTTGTGTTAAGATTGTATGATTGTATTAAGATTGTATGATTGTATTAAGATTATATTAAGATTATATTAAGTGATTTATTATGCTACAGAATCTACTATGACTCCTCTTTAACGGTGTTGTTGATGTACTTCTGAAAAAGAGAGGTTATGTAGGAAACCTCATTATTGTTGGGTTTGTTGAGAAGCTTATTGGTGAAGGTTTGAATATCAACTAAGTTACCATCATTAGGATTCATAATCTCTCGTTCACAGTCACTATCGTAATCGTTGTCATCGTAGCCAGTTTGCTGGTTGTTATTGTCATCGTTGCCAGTTTGTTGGTCATTATTATCATCGGTATCATCGTCAGCATCCATAATATCATCTGTCTCTCCACGATCTCCTTCATAGCCTTTGTTAACTTCATCAATGACAAAGTTACTGGATAAGTTTGTTTGTACCAATTTCATTCTATCAATTGGCTCTGATGGCATCAAGTTCTCTGGCTCCAACTCTTCCTCTGGTTTAATCAACTTAAGTTGACTAGTATTATAACTATCACAATACTTACACTTAAGCCCTAAAACATGATACGAGATATTTGATTTCCCTTTACAATCATTACAACTAATGATACACCGCCAATTCTTATAGGGCATAGGTAATGGTTGTTGAATAATCTCTTGGTCTAGAATCCTAAATTGAGTATCCATGTTTAACACCGTTTTCTTACAAATAGGACATTTATAAGAATGTTTAGTAAGCTCATTATAACAGCTTTCATGAATCAGATGTCCACATTTCATAAACACAACTTTTGATACTGATGTGAATAAATATTCATTACAAATGGGACAATTACAATGGGTAGTGTTTGATACACATTTATGGTTGGCTTTCAAGTCTATTGACAAACAAATGTTACATCGATCACAATGGAAATAGTCTTTACCTAATCCCAATCCTAATCGACAAATGCCACATTTATCACAATGGTAAATATCTTTGTTATAATCATTATCATATAACTTACACGTTGAACAGAAATAATTTGCCAATTCTTGTCCACATTCAATGCAATAGTTTCCCAATACTATCTGAGGAGTAGTACAATGCATACACAAGACATGTTTGATTTCATTTCTTACTAATTTATGATCTTTAATCTCGTTGTCATGACAGAACCTACAGGGGAACCACTTTAAACATGTAGGACATTCCACTTTACAGTTTGTTTGATAATGATTACACCCCAAGATGTTATTGCCTTTATCAAAATAAGATGGTTCTTGATCTTTAGCTGATAAAATCACTTGATCACTATCAGAAGATTGTTCATCCATTTTAATATCTTCATCATTATCTACCGGGTTGCTACTACTAACAAGTTCATCATCATCTTCTTCTTCTTCATCCTCAGTATCATCCTTTTCTATATCAGTTTCATCCTCACGAGGTAATCTTAACACTTGACCTCGGACATGTGGTAGTTTTTCATTATCATCTAACTGTTCATTGACGTATTTATAATAATTGCCCATCATAAGCCGAGTTACTAACTTATTCTTCAGCATTTGATTTATAGAATCCAAGTTTTGAATGGTTTGAATTTTATTCCGAAGTAAACTTTCTTTATAGAAATCATCCAAACTTTCTAAACTTGTCAATTCAGTAGTTTCTTCTAGCGTCAAGCCTTCAATATCTAAATCACTCCCTGTGGTAGTACCACCAGTACTACTAGCTCTTCCATAACGTCTAGGAGATCTTAATCTTCTTCTTCGTCTGTTCAGATTAGAATGATGGCTTTGATGTTCAGCTAATTCTTCTTCTGGTATTACAACATCATTTAAATATGGTTTATCTTTTGTTATAATAGCTTCAATACCTTGAGGTTCTGTATGAATAAAACCATGATGATGATCCTGATTATCTTTATTGTCTACATTATTCTGGTCATCTTCTTGATCTCCTTCAACTGGCAGAATAATCATCTCATGAATCACATCCTTAAGTGGTTGGAGTCTTTCTATAGCTGATGAAATAGATAACCCCAAATTTAAATCACTTAAAATCTTATTCATTTGAATTCTCGTGGAGATTATTGTCTTTATAGAATTAACCATCACTTGACTTTCTTCTCCATCACCATGACCGTTCTCAGAACCATCCCCATTAGAGCTATCTTCGGTGCCTTTACCAATATAGCTTTGAACAAACCTATTAATCTCCTGACTCAAATCGGATATTTTACTAATGTTCCTGAGATCAAAATTTGGTAATGTTCCAAAGTATCCAGTATTTATATACGATGAAAGCCTAGGTAATGAGTAGTTAATGTTCAAATTAAGTCTTCCCACTTGTTCTAATTCTTCTGTTATCGAGTCCATTGAAGTGTCTGAATCATTATCGTGTTCTACATTCATGATTTCTGGTATTATTTGGCGATTTTACTTCGTTATTTGCTTTTCCGAACACGAATTAGTGATTACTATAACCTTTAAGACAAATCACCCTCAAAGGTCTTTGGTCCTCTTTATCTCCAGAAATATCGATTATTATACGATTCTAAAAAGACCGATTAAAATATCACACAAAGGTAGTCGTTTCCAATATTTTAAATGACCAATTTAGCTCCACAAACTGTACACTCTTTATAGTGATGAAATTGCTATGGTTAAATTGAGGCTTAAAAACCGTCTGTGCGAAACATCAACTAAATTGATAGTAATAATACCTCGATGAGCCTGAAGCCTCCACCAGGAATACGAGTTCCTGATAATAAAGAATTGATAGATAAAACCGTGGGATACATCTTAAAGAATGGAGAGACGTTTGCAGCAAGACTTCGGGACAAAGAACGTGATAAGTTCCCGTTTATGTTTAATGATGATCCTGATTATGAGTATTATAGATGGAAGATGGGATTATTGGAGAAGGATGAACAAGTTGATAATGATATAGAAGAAGAAGTGGAAGAGTTAAAGTTTTTGATAGAATGGCCAGAAGTGTCAGGATTTGATGTTCAAGTCATCAAGTTGACTGCTTTAGTTACAGCAGAGAATGGGATTGAATACTGTAATCAGCTTCATAATCATGAAAAGTCAAAGGGTAATAAGTCACAATTTCAATTTCTAAATGAAGGTCATTCATTACATGCATTATTTCTTCAATTTGTTGAACAATATAAACAGACGCTTGAAATTTTGAACCAAACTCATCCCCCTAAGTTTCCTGATTTGCTTGAAGATGCATATAAAAGAGCCAGATCCAACAAAAGTCACAAGGTTAAACAAGAAAACGAACAGAAAAAGATTAAAGATGCTCAACTAAGATATGCTTCCATAGACTGGCAAGATTTTGCATTAGTTGAGTTGGTGGAATTTGATGCTATAGATGAAGTGTCTGAGTTAGCTGTACCGTTAAAGAGAGAAGATTTAGTGTATAGGTCATTGGAATCTAAGGCACAAGACAAACAAGAGGAAAGAGAGGACAAACAAGAGGAAAGAGAGGACAAAGAAGAAAAACACAAAGATAATGCAAATGAAAAGCCAACATCAGTTAATCCTCACGAATCTAATGGATTAGACCAAAAACACTCCACCACTAAAGAACCTTCTCCTACAGGACCAGTTCCCAAAGGTATTAAAATTAAAGCTGCTGGACAGACTAGATTAAATAAGAAATCTAAAGAAAGAACTATTCAATGTCCATTAACTAATAAAGCTATTCCTGAACTGCAGTTTGATAATCATCTCCGGATTCTTTTAAGAGATCCTAGTTATAAACAACAGCAAGACAACTATGTAAAGAAAAACTTTAAATTTCAATCTAATTTAACTAATGAAGAAGTTTATGAAAACATAAAACGGTTATCAAGAAAACGAGCAGGAGAACAAGAAGATACACAACATAAACCTAAGAGATCTATTGGACCACAATGAATAAAACTGTAACGGTTATGTAAATTTTATTAAATACACTAAATAAACATATTATTTATGAAATATTAAACTTTTAGCTTAAGCTTTTAAAGAAGAAGCTCTTCTCTTTCTGATTTCAGCCTTTTCAGCTTTACGTTCGTGTAAACGTTGAGCTAATAATTGAGCGTAGTCAGCAGCAGCATCTCTTTGTTGTTGAGCGTTTTGAATCTTTTTAGCTTTTAAGGCTCTCTTTCTTTGTAAGGTTTGAGGAGTAACTAAACGTTGGATCTTTGGAGCTTTAGAGAATTTCTTTTCACCTTTGACAACTTCTCTTCTGACAACAAATTGTCTGACATCATCATCTTTAGATAAACCGTAGAATTTTCTAATGTTGTTGGCTCTCTTTGGTCCTAATCTTCTTGGAACTTCAGTATTAGTTAAACCTTCAATGTCAGAGTCACCTTGTTTAACAATAGATAAAGCTAACACAGCTAAATCTTGAGCAACAATACAACCTCTAACAGATTTTCTCTTTCTTTCACCAGTTCTTCTTGGTCTGTAACAAGAGTGACCTTGAGCTAATAATAATTTAACTCTGGTTGGATGCATAACACCTTGTTTCATTGGGAAACCTTGTTTATCGTTACCTCCGGTGATTTTGAAAATGTAACCTTTGAACTCATCACCTAAGTGATCACCTTCAACTTCTTGGCCCATTCTTTTTTCCATGAAAATGGCTAATTTATGTTCATCTTCAATATCGATACATTTTTGAGTACCGTTAGCTGGGTAAGAGATGTTTAACTAGAATATGTTAGTAAATTTTTCAAAAAAAAAAAAACAGAAAGAAAGCAAACAAAAAAAGGACAAATATCAGTTGTAACATCTAACATCTTTATGGATTCATAAACATTTAATTTTGGATTATTTTCGACTGTTTCAATACTTCTTTATCTTCATTTATGTTGATTATTCAAATTTTTCATTCATTTTTCACTGAATACGATTAAATCACATTGGAATGACTTTAGGATTAACGACTATTACTTTAGAAATTCTATATCCACCACTGTTTCTATCTCTTCTAGTATTATTACCAATGATGTTTGCCTTTATTGCCATTGAAATCACATACCTTCATGATTGTCTTCTCTAAAACTAAAAAATCTATTGAAAATTTCTCACTGATATTTCTTTCTCATTCAAAATTTGACTTCCTGCACAGGGAGGAAGGATTAAAAAAAAAAAAATTTTGTGAGATTTTACAGTCACGCGCGGGGGCTCGAGCCCTAACGTACCTAGTGTTAAAATCAATCGTTATCAATAATGTTGCAGCCATTTTCAAATACGATAAATGATAATATACATTCTTTTTAGTTCAAGTAACTATTATACACAAAGTATCTAAATATTGTTCAGCCTTTCATTCAGTCCCATGAATTGTAATGGAGACGGAAGCTGGTATGATTGGTTCAGAGATGCTGATGGTTGGTTTGAATGTCGACTGGAGTTTCTAAGCAGATGTTGCAGAGAACGTCTTTGATTTTGGTTTGGCGGAGGATTTTGTTGTGGTTGTGATTGTTGTTGATTTGTAGGGACAGATGTTTGAGATTGCGGGTTCTGCTGTCGTTGTTGTTGTTGCTGTTGCTGTTGTTGTAAGTTCATGAAGTATTGTGGGGCATTATTCTGAATAGGAGTCATTCCTGTTCCCGGATTGGGCCAATCTTGAGGAACATAAAAGTTAGACGGTGAGGGAAATATATCATTTACATATCGAGACGCCAATGCTGATACTGGAGTCTCATTGGGTCCGTGTCCAGGACCACCATTTCCTGAACCATTAATCTCAACTCCACCGTGGTTTGTCAGGTTGGTTGTAGGCTGAGCCACAGGATTAAATGCAGACCCTCCAGGGTTGTCAGGAACCGAACCATCCTCTTGACCAACGGGAAGTCCTGAAGTTTCATTCACTCTTCCAGGTTCAATAACCAATCCTTCAGAAGGATTACCTTCTTGGACTTGACCCAAAGCTCGGAATTTGTTTTGGATCAGGGAATTGTCCTGTCGATCATTGGAATAGTTGGCATTAAACACTTGGTTTAATATAGGTGTTGATAATGAATTATGAGGATATTGAGACGAAGGAGATGGTTGAGGTAATGAGCCGAAAAATGATGTCATTCCTCCACTTACCGGTAGTTGTGGGGCTGTTGCACTTGCAGGAGAAGATGTTTGAGATTTGGATTGGATTGGTAATGGTAATGCAGTGACAGCTTTCTTTGTATCGGGAGATTTAAAAGTGTTAAAATTAGAAAATTTAGGAGTAGTAATAGGAGGAGCATTAGATCTATGTTTCCCATTATTTTCTGATGAAATACTTGTATTGGAATGGGTAATATTAGGAGGATTTCTTGGGTTTGTACCAGTATTACTATTATCACTGGAACTATTTTTAGCTGAGGTTGGGGTTTCATTAGGATTAGTATTATTTAAATTAGTGTCTAAGGCAGTAAGAGTTCTAGCACTATCATTGTTATTACCTTTAGCATCAGTAGGAATTTGAACTCTCAATACAGGACGATTAGAATTAGGAGCAAGGGAATTACCAGGATCAGGAATCCCTGGGATTGATTGTTGATGACGTTCTTCATCTTCTTCTTTAATAGGATTATTTTTAAAAGAATTAAAATTAGGTACATTTGAAAGGGAAATATGTCTTGGAGCACCGCCTCTAGAATTCGGATGACGATTAGATGAAGGTTTATATCTTTTAGGTTCAGGGGAATCGGAATCATAATCACTACCATCGAGATCTTTATCATCGATATCATCATCATCATCATCATTTATTAAACCATAATCACGAGTACTTAATTGTCTTTTCTTTTTATAGCCACCATAGTTAGCAGGAGATTTAGATTCATGAGGGACTTTTGTCTTTTTATACATATCGATGAGTTTATTTGTATCAACAGAACTAAACTCGTATAGTTTATTATTATTACCTACTATTATCACGGCCAAATCGACTTGGCATAAAACGGCCAATTCATGGGCTTTTTTAAAGAGACCTGCCTTACGTTTTACAAATGTGACAGTTCTATTTCTATCATCAGTAAGTGGTTGGATTTCAATCTTTCTTCTCCCCATTTTTAAGTGATTGAGTTGGAGTTGGAGTTGGAGTTAGTGTTAGTGTTAGTGTTAGTGCTAGTGTTTGTTGAAGTTACTGCTGATGTTGGCAACTGCAATTAAATTCAAACAACTCTTAAACTTCAGTAATGAATGGTTTTCTGCGATAAGTCACTTGAACAATTTCAGTGATGACTATCAATTACTTTTACTATTTAAATCAGAAAAGTAATGTTTAATATTAACACGTTATTAAATGTCTATAATTTACTATGAATCAAAGTTTTTATATTATCTTTGAACAAGATTCAATAATAACTAAGTTAACTTTAATTTAAATTCAACAAACAACTTTTATAAGGATGGCTTTAATTATTTTGTTTTGTCGCAGTCTCACTGGGACTTTGTGTCACTTTTATTGTAGAGTTAAAAAAGAAGTTTTTCAGTAGTAAATTAAAGAGAAGTATTAAGGATTCGAAACCGGGATATGCATAAGCTTAAAGCCTATATAGGAGAGAATGGGATGTTTTTTCTGCAATGAAAAGCAGATCTATTGATGACAGGTGAAAACAGGAGAAAAAAGAAACATTGAATCCGTAGGTTAAGAGACTCTGGGGAAGGTTATTTTTAGAAGCCGTTGATGTGGAGGAGTGAAAAATATGAGTAGAGATATGAGTAGAGATATGAGTAGAGATATGAGTAGAGGAAGAGAGGAGGAGTGAAGAAGGGGAGAGGAGAAAAAGAAGAAACAAATACAAAACAACACAAAACAAAATCAAAACAAAATCAAATCACAAAATCAAATCATAAATTCCATCCAATCTCTGGCTGTGTTCTTCTAAAGCTTATTTCTATTACTGTAATACTATCAAGACATGAGATTGGGCAGTGTACACGACCGTACACGACCGCGCTTTAAGGGTTTTAGCCGTGTAAATAATCTAAAGAATCACATCATGTATCGTTTACATTGCCATAAATGGACCAACATGTAAGATCAATATGCAAGGCACAGGAACATTGAGAGGTATAATAGTGTAAGATGTTGTTTTTGTGTTGTTTTTGTTTTTGTTTTGTGTTTTTTTTTTTTTTTTTTTGTTTCTGTCATCTTATTAAGCTATTTATCACTATATCCTAACTACTCCATCTTCTAGATGCTTCTTCCCAATTGATCACATTCCAGATAGCTTTGAAATAGTCCAATTTCTTATTCTGGTATTGTAAATAGTAAGCGTGTTCCCAGGCATCAATGGCTACTAATACTTGGTAATCACTTGGAGCACTATCTTGGTTGTAGGTGGTAACAAGTTCAATAGTGCTAGCCGCCTTGTTCTTAGAAATGAATAACCAACCAGAACCTTGGATTCCTGCAAGTTTGGCATTACTAAGTTCCATCAATTTTTCAAAACTTCCATATTGTTTAATCACTTGTTGATAAAATGGTCCTTCACGAGGTACTTCACCTCCTTTAGCTGAAACTGGTGATAAATTCTTCCAGAATAAACAATGATTTATGTGACCACCAGAGAAAAACTTGAGTTGGGATTGTAAATCGTGGATTTTGCTTACATCCTGAACAGCTTCTGCTGAAAATAACAGCTTTAAGGCGTTATTGAATCCAGTCACATACGTTTGGTGATGTTTGGTATGATGGATTTCATTAATTTCCCTAGCAATATAAGGTTCTAATTCATCATATTTCCAATCTAATTTAGGTAATTGCACTTCTTTTGACATGTTATTTTTAATTCTTATAAATTTTCTTTACGACCTACAAAGATATTTATAGTTCTCGATTGAGCACAATTAATAACCACTTTAGTCCTTTTTTTTTTTTTGTTCAGTCATTGTCCAATTTGGGAATTTGATTAGTCAACAGAAATTCCTTGCTATGGTATTGTTCCATTGCTTTTCGAATACCTTCTTTTCACCTTCATATGCTTCTAATTTATTATGAAGAAGGAAGTTTTCGTCATTGCTTTCCATAGTGGAGGTAGTTAACAATTTTGTCTGCCATGATCCTCGACCTAATGTCATTTCCCAATCACATTGATTAAATGCTGATAAGGGATCATTCTCCTTAATTATCCATTTGTTCTTATTCCATGACCCTAACTCCATATTGTTACTTACAATAAGTCTCTTACCTTCATCGGAATAATCATCGATTTCCCAGCTATGGCTGCTAATATCATGCACGACCTTTCTTGTTCTTGTTTCAGTTCTAAGTATTTCTCTCCCACAAGGTGGAAGAGATTGAGCTTGAGGAAATTCAATTGTATTGGTATTAGTTGTTAGTTTGGGAAGTCTAAGTACATTATCACCTTCTAAAGTGAGAGTAGGAATTTTAGCTGAGGGCCAAAATGATGGCCAATCAGTAGTACTAAGTGATACTCTAAGTCTATGATTTTTTTCTACTTTATATCCCACACAGTCTAAGTTGATTTTGATGTTATATTTTTCACCAATTTTTAAAGGTTTAGGAGTTTGGGAACTTCCAATGAATCGATTCAAGTTCAATATCCCCCAAGAAACTAAAAAGTGTTCATTAGTTTCAGGATTCAAATCAGTTAATCTTACCGATAAGTTTGCCATTTCGGTATCAGAAGAAACAGTTAATGATACTTCAGGTGCTCCTAATAATTCCATTGATGTTTCAAAAACCGAAGAATCAAAATTAAAACTTTTGGAATCTTCAATTCTCTGATCTGGAGGAAAATCTCCTGCTTGTCCAAAAGGACACCAGGTTCCTCTATAGATCCCATACTCCTGGAATCCTGAAAAAGAACGTGAAGAAGATGTTTTTACATTGGTTTCTTGCAATTTTAAATCCTCTAAATTCATCCAAAGTTCATGGAATTCAGGCTTCAAGTTGTTTACACCTTTCCAGCTTCCAGGACGATATTCGTAGGACTCATCAGTACTAACGGGGTCTTGAATATAAGCATTCATCAAAGATAAACTATCAACATTAAATAATCCTTCAATCTTGGCTTTAACCCTATCATCGGTATTTAAATGTCTACTAAACCAACTAACCGCTATTTGGTTATATCCTATAGTGGGTCCCGGCATTGCAACCTCAGGAAATTCATGGACCCAAGATCCTATAATACTTCTACAATCACTATTGGGTAAGTTTTCCATCATTCTAAAGATGGAATTGGTATAACCATCTTTCCATCCACCCACTGCCAACACTGGAATATCCACTTTATTATAATCTTCACATATAGAACCATGTTTCCAAAACTCATCTCTGGTTTGATGACTTACCCAATCAATGACGTTTGGCTCTAATTCAAGCCGTTCCAACCAGTTTTGTCTCCAATTGGACCTAATTTCAGGATCTTGACTTCTTGCATTATATGCAAACATTGTGGAAGCCCACCATAACATATCTGAAGCCATTAAACATCCTCCTCTATAATGAACATCATCAGCATATCTATCATCAGTGGAACATAAAGTAATGATAGTTTTCAAAGCCGGATGGTTTCTCGCTGCTATTTGCAACCCATTGAACCCACCCCAAGATTTACCAAATTGGGCAATGTTTCCGTTAGACCATGGCTGTTTGATAATCCAATCAAAGATCTCTAAATTGTCATTCTGTTCTTGAAGTAAATACTCTCCATGAATCACTCCATCAGAGTCACCACATCCTCTCATATCCACTCTCATAGATGCGAATCCGTATCCCGCATAATACGGGTGACGAATTGAGTCTCTTACTGATGTAAAATCATTCTTTCTATATGGTAAATATTCCACTATAGTTCCTACTTTGATATCTGTTTTGTTACTATAGATGGATTCAGGAATCCATAAATGGGCATACAATTGAGCTCCACACTTCATAGTAATGGCAATATGTTCTACTTTTATAACATCTTTGAACGGCAATTGTTCTGGTGTCACCTGACGTTCTTTGGAGTCACTTACATTAAACACCATAGTGTGATGGAGGTTGTTGAAGAGGATCTTAATGTGTCGATATCGTTATCGGGAGTGAGAGCTTATATAATCAGACGCAATATCTTATCGCATATCCCAAAATGGAAAATGGTTCCAGAATTCAGGAGAAGGCAAGTGATATACACTATAACTTCTCTAACTTCTCTAACTTCTCTACAACTAAACTCAATACATAATATATTTTTTTTCATATTTAAATACATATTTTTATTTCATCTATTCAGATAATATGTCCCCTACTTCATCACCATATTCGTTTCTGGTTCTGTCATCATGATTAGGTCTGTTCAACATACCTTCTAAGTAAGAAGAATAAGGAGCTTTGGTCTTACTTGGTGGATTACTGTTCTTAACAATACTGAAGTATTCTTCATAGAAGTTACCATCAAATCCACCAATAGATGAGTTAATCATCATATCAGTCATTTGGAAAGAATCAGTTAATGGAATAACGTGAGGTCTTAATTCTCCACATAATTCTTGAATCTTGGTGGAAGTTAAGTATGACATGGCATCAGCTGAAATAACACTGTAAGTTAAAAGAATACCAGAAAATTGTTCCAATACAATAGAAGATGAGTATAATTGGGCCAATTTATCTAAAATTGGAACCAATGGTTTTTCCTCTGGAGATTTCATGGTTTGGATCTTATCTAAGAAAGATTTCATCAAGAAAAAGTGAGCTAATAATTTAGATAAGTTAACCAAATCAGATCCAATGTAATCCCAGTCATCACCTTTAGCTTGTAAGGTTTCAAGAGCTTGAGCAGAAAGTCTGATTAAAGCAACTTGAATTGATTGTAAGATCTTATAAGTATCACCTAAATCATTCTTGGTCAATACAATATCTTTATTCATATATTTCTTGGTGTCATTTAAAAAGTCCAAGATACCTTCGACTTTTTCACCCTTCTTTATAACACTTTCAATGTTTTTAACCAATTGTTTACCAACTGACATACCCAAGATATTGTTATCACCTTCCCAAGTACATTGCACAGCAAAATCATTGAAGGCTTTACCGAATCCTGAATAAGAAGAGTAACCATGACCACCACAAGCTTGTCTACATTGGTCAATGTTATTTAAAGTTAACCAAGTACAAGTGGATTTCAAAGAACCAGAAGCAATGAATAAAGACTTAGTTAATCCAATAGCATGGTCAATGGCACCTTTATCTTCAGCAGTGACAGCAGAATCTAATTTTTCATTAGCATCCTTAGCACTTTCAGCTAAAACATTAGCCCCATTAGAAAAAGCATAACATAAAGCCAATAATGGAATTAATCTTCTTTGATGTAAAGGATAATTCAAAATTTGGGTTTCAGGATCATTTTCTTTAGCATTGGCAGATCTAAATTGTTTTCTACCAACACCATATCTGATAGCAATGGTCAAGACTCTAGAAGACCATCTAAAAGCATCTTTAACCATAACAACTCTACCACCTAATAAAGCACCATAAGATAATTGATTGTTTGGTGGTAAAGTGACATTACCATCTTCGTCAACTTTACAGTATTTTTGCAACATGAAAAATCTTGGGATTTTGACATGAGAGAATTGAATCCAACCATTATCAACCCCATCTCTACCCATTTTAGCACCAATATCACCTACAGTGACACCAGCCATTAAATCATGGTTACTATCTCTTAATGGGACAACAAAAGTTTTAACCCCATAATCTTTACCCTTGACAATTAATCTGGCGTAAACAGCAGCATGAGTAGCAGAGTGAGCAGCACCTCCAATCCACCATTTGGTGGCACCAACGTGAGGAGTGTTGATGATGAAACCATCATTTTCTTCATCAAAAGTAGCTGTGGTTTCTAAACCAGCAACATTGGAACCATGGGCCATTTCAGTCATGGCAAAACATCCATATAAGTTTCTGACAAATACTGATTGTTTTTCTAAAGCCCAAAAGTTCATTTGAGGGAAAGTACCATTACTTCTAACACATCCAATGAATAACCCTAAATGAACACCAAGTCTAGTATGTAATTGAGGATCAAATACAGAAACTAAAGATAATCTTCTTTCAAATTCATCAAAGGTTTCATATTCAATGTACCGAGCTAAACGATTGATTTTTTCCGTGGTTATTTCACGATGTTCGGCTTTGGTCATATCATAATCAGTAGATCTGGCGGCTAAAACAGGATCTCTTTCCATTTGTTGAATGAATCTTTTAGTTTCTTCTGATCTTTCTTTGGATCCTTCTAAGAATTGATTCATAATTTCAGGATTAAAGATGGCAGCATCTCTTTCCTGTTGTATAAAGGATTTAGGATTAGGGGGCGCTAAAGAGCTAACAACTTTACTAACTCCAGACATTTTTTCTGTTGTGAATAGGAATTAATATAAAACTAAAAGTTATAAAAAATAAAAACAAAAACAGAAAAAGATTTTTTTTTTCTATACCGCAATGGGATTTCCTGTTTCTTATATAGTTTTTTATTTTTGTGGGGACATTATTTCATTCTCACAGTTATAGGGAATGGTAATAAGTCCATTAATAGAGATATTTCCGCTCAGAAAAATGCATTTTAATATGGGCACTATATACTACTCGTTTCCAGGATTACAATGGTAATATTTTTATGATATAATTCCTATCAACTACTCTATTGAAACTACCTGTGGTATTGGTAATAGTTTAATTGATATTGCTGTAACCTCGGTGATGAGAAATATCATATGAAATAACGGAGTCGTGCCACATCCATTGTCTCATGATTTTTCCATCCGTGTGTCTTTACCGACCGGGGAGTTGTTTGTTAGTCCGACGGATCCGAGAGAACCAGTAAAAGGGGAACCAGTAATAACGGCTAACCTGTAAGTGGACGGGGAGCTAACCTGTAACTACACCCAACCTGCAACTCACCATGAGATATGATCGTTACATAATCATTACTACACAACTCCATGGCTAGAATAAGAAACAGAGGTAATGCCGCTTGTTGCTTCTGTAGAAGAAGAAAAATAAAGTGTGACAAAGAAAGCCCGTGTTCTAATTGTGTAAAGTTCCATCAAGAATGTCGTTTGGAAGTCGGTGGTAGTAGTATTACTAATGATAAAGATACTGTTCACACCAATGGTCATTGCAATCATGGGGTTTATATTGACGAAATAAACCGATTACGTGATGAAGTGGCTCTGCTCAAAGATGATACTTTGATCAGGTTAAATTATCCCGTGTTGAAAGAGTCGTGGCCATCAGCTGAAAGTTCAGAAACGTCTTCATCTGAATCTTTACTGTCATTAGAGTCTTTGGAATCATCAAATAAAGCCAGTGATGGTTGTAATGGTGGTCCTTCTTCACCATATACTTCTCCTTATTTATTGTCGAAACTGACACCTTCAATTCCATGTGAAGATGATTCTAGACCCTGTAAGTATCAGTCATTAATAGGCAGCTTCAAGTACCAAACATGTTCTGATAGTATTGGTATGGTCTTCCCTGATACCTATTTTGTTATGGATCTTAGAAAACATTTCTATCTTCGATTTTCCTGGCTTCATATGCTTCGTTTTGATACTGCACTATCTACGACATTGAATTATTTGTTTTACCTTAAATTGGTTTGTTCTGTTGATATCTTTACTCTGGATGATTCTTCAGAAAGTGTGTTTGAAGAAAGGTATCGAGATATGTGTTGGCCCCTTATTGGGTTTGATGATAATAGAACTATTATTTCTCTTCAATCTGATATGAAAGATACTTTATTGGCTAATATTGAGAAAGTTCTTCCCCTAGATTATCTTGATATAGTGGATGTATTCTTCAAGAGATATTATATCTATTGGCCATTTGTCGATGAAAAAGAATTCAAAACTAAATTGTCTTCTAGTATTGATCCTTCTAATCATAAAATCACCATTACTAGGTACGATTTGATTGATTTGGGTTTATTGTTAGTTATAATCTCCTTGGTTAAACACTTTGAAGATAGTTGTAACCCAGAATTAATCAAATTGGCTGAATCTTGTTTCTATAGATTTCAGTTTTTAAGTAAAAGTCTTCTGATTTTACAGTTGGGGGTAATGTTAAGAACATATTATCAAGCTTCAATTGTAGACTGTGATAGTGATTATATGAGTGTTCATGAGAATTTCTTCCCTACATTGTTGACCGTGGCCTTAAATTTAGGGTTAAATCGGGACCACAAACTGGAGGATATTGATGATAATGTTCAAACTCATTTATCAAGAAAAATTTGGGCTTATTTGGTATGGTTAGATGTTTCATCTCATTTGTTGTATGGTACTAGCATTACCTTGGATGCAAAGATAATAACTTCCAAGTTCCCCCAATTCATTCCTGGTGTGAAAAATGTAGATGATGAACTGGTGGAAAAGAAAGCCATGAATTTCTTTGAAAACATTCATCCTATTATTATACCATTATTGGATTTAATTAATCAGACAAAATCTAAAGATAATATTAATATTGCTAGTTATGTCAAGTATTTGGCGGCTTTGGAACATAATTTTATCAAGAATTTTAGATGTTCTACAAGTCTTCAAGATGTGGTTTATTCTATATGTCGTGATGATGTTTTTCATTCTCATGTGTTTGTATACTATCATGTAATTTCCTGGTTACTTACCAACTATTTCTACTTGGCTAACCACTATGAAAAGAATAATAACCCCGAATTGAGTTATTTTTATTTCCACAAAGCCATTTATATCATCCATAACAATGTTTTGGTATTAACTCCTCAAATCCTTAAAAGAAATGATTTCACCACTAGATTTCTCCAGCCAATGTTTACTGCTTTAGTTCAAAGATGTGTTTACATAGATTTTGCCTTAGCCCTCCGCTTTAAGTGTAAAAACTTACATTACAAACCATTTATTGATTCTGCTAACCATTTAATAGACACCCTTGATTGTCTCCCGACGAAAACTATATGTATTTGGTTTGTGGTCAGAGGTTCAAGGTTTATCTTATCCATGATAGACTCTCCAGAAGCCACTGATATTGAGGACAATTGTCAGTTTACCCCAGAACAATTGTCCCATCTAAGCGAAATTGTCACTTCTTCAGTGAATTGTTTCAATCAACATCAAATGAGCCACTACAATATGTCGTCTTCATTATTGGATGAAGAGTTGGAAAGGTTTTGGTATCAAGTTGAAGCTTATAAGCAGGGTAAACCAAAATTCGGCAATGACTTCAAAGTGTTTAACTCATTTGAGCAATATTTAAATAAGATATGATGTGATGTGACGTGATGTGATATATAATGTAATTGGTAACTTATGAACATAATGTATAACTTTTTAAGTAATCCACTCAACGTGGATGATTCTTCATCTCTTTATACTTTGGTGTGCGAAAAGGAATATTTTAGTCCCATAATTAGGCCCTTTTTCAACTCCCATTCTGTGATGACAGCTCAAGTACACGATACTAATGGAAGCAAAGAGTCTTCGCCTCATACCCGGGATCCTGGGAACACGTTGCCTTCAACATCTCGTTTTTTCAGCAGAAATGGATTACCTGAAATGAAGAACTATGTCCATAAACTTGATGATTCCAAAGTGGTTCATTTGAACAATCAAACTAGTAGTTTAAACTATAATCCCTTTACTTATCCACAAGCCAAACCCTATACACAATCGCCAGAGGAAATTTACAAACTTCTGAACAAAATATGGTGTGAAGAAGGAGGTGAGGAAGGAGGTGAAGACTTAGACGCCGATGAACATAATATTCCTACTTTACAAGTTATGGATGATATAGACCCAATAACGTTTGTAGAAACCAACTATGAAATGGGGAAGAAATATGGCGCTATTAAAGTCAAACTTTCTGCAAAAGTTAATGATGGTTTCCAATCACTTTTCCATGTTAATAATGATTCATTTTGGTTTCAAACAAATCGACTTATTAACAATCCTAACAAGAGTGAATTAGAGTTACGGCTTCAGTTTTATAACGATTTGATTAGTTTTCACTTAAAAAGTCCTGTTGATAAAGAGAAATTGGCTAAGGAATTGGAATTAGCTCGTAAAGATGATGGGATTATATCGTCTTCTATATCGTCTTCTGGGTCAAATCCAGCTACAAGTTCTTCTTCAATACATTCTTCAGCAAATCCATCAAGATCGGTTCTGCCTGAAACTGGAAAGTCTTCCGTGGTAAAGCTGGAACCTTCTTATGATCAGACAGAAATACCGACTCAAGATGTTGACTCTACTTCCAATAACGGGACTTCCAAATCTATAACTCCCGCTTCCACTCCTGATCCTGAAGTGAAGAATGTTGACACTTTGGTTAATGAGATGGTAAGTAACAAGCACAGTAATAAAGTCCCATCTTTCCTAACAAAATTGCCTATAATAGACAAGAGACCTTTAGACTTGTACAGACTTTTTAAGTCGGTTTCTATCAGAGGCGGGTATAAAGAAACCATTGATAAGAAATTATGGGCTCAAGTAGGGAGAGAATTGGGCTATAAAGGCAAAATAATGACTAGTTTAAGTACATCTTTAAGAATAACCTATCTCAAGATTTTATATCCTTTTGAGATCCAGAACAATGTGGAAAATACTACCAAATTCAATGAAAATGGAAAGAGATTAAGAGAAGACAATGATGATGTTAATGGTGATGTAAATGGTTATAATGATGTTCCATTGATCATTGGTTCTAATAAACAATTTAAAAGGAAATTGAAAGTGAAAAATTCTAAAGGAATACTATTGAATTCTAATCAAGATTTTGACATTAAACAACCAAATACATTTTCCATATCACATTTTGATCCTGAAATTGAAAAGAAATCTTCTACTTCCAACTCAAAGCGTAAACAGAATAAAGATGCTCCTGTGAATTGTCCTATAACTCCTCAATCTCAACTAAATCATGTCATTAAAGGCTTCAATTCTCACCAATCCATTCTAGATGATGCCAATCCTGATTCAAAATCTCCATCGGTATACAACCTTAAACAGTTTATGGAAAAAGATGCCAAATTTCAACAATTTTTAATCAATTCCAACAATCAATTGTTCAACAAAGTCCCTGTGAACAGTTTCTTTAAAGATGATCCTTCCACTTCATCAATTTGGGATACAAGTACTATTAATTTAACGTCTCTTGAACAATTGTATTGGGAATATCTCAAACAAATTAAATATAATCCTAGTTTAAGTCATGCTGATGAATTAGAATCTGGAACAAATCTTCCTACTAATGTAATTGGTTCTGGTTTCACTCAAGTTGGTGATAGTTTCCTTGATGTTAAACATTCACTTTCTATGGGGAATGATGGTACAACTAATGCCAACCCTGAATCTACATTGTATTCCTTATCACCATGGAACCTTAAAAACGTCCCCATACTACCTAATTCCTTATTTGGTGCTTTAAATGAAAACGATATCAATAATAATCTTGTAAATACCTCCATTAATGTTGGTATGACTTTTAGCAGTGAAAATTGGAGATGTGAAGACCATTTCACACAATTAATTAACTATCAGTTTTTTGGTGGTTATAAAAAATGGTACTTCATTCCGGAACTGGAATTTGGTAAATTTGAAGACGTCGTCAAGAAAGTCAATGAAGCTAATAAATCCAGGTCTAGTATCAATAACAATCATGTTGATGGTGAAGCGTTATTGAAATGTTTGGTTAGTGGTGAAGAAATAAGTATTCATGATTATTCAGTGTTAATTAACTCTTTGGAAAGTACTATTAATTCTGAGCCATCCCTCCGGTCGTCTCATATAAATCCTTTATTTCAAAGTCTTATCGATTATCGGCTGAAACGTCGTTCAATATATTTTAATCAAGATTTTCTTATTACTCCAGAATTGTTAAAACAAAACAATATAAAGTTTTATAGTACTGTTCAAAAACCTGGTGAAGTTATTATAAAATTCCCAAAGACTTATTCTTCCACTATATCTTTTGGAACAAATCTAAGTGAAGAGGTTAATTTTGCTACGTCTTCGTGGTTACCGTATGCTATTGAAGGAGAGAATTGGCTTCTGAAACAACAGATAATACCCAATTTTTCGGTGTTCAGATTAATTGCTAACATAATTCAATTATATGACACTGATTCTGCTCCTCAGATAACTTTTGATTCTTCTGTTTATGACTCCATTAGGTCTTTATGGTCTATACTAAAGGATGAAGAACTACTGTTAAGATCTAAAATAAGGCTGAGGTTTCCTAATATGAAGGAGTCTACCTTGGATGAGAAAGCTGCTTCTGAAACTGATATTGTTACTGATGATGATCTTAGTAATAGTTTCCCTTCTCAGATAGTTTTAACTGATCTTGAATCCAAATTAGTTTTCCGAACTTCTCCTTCCAATTTTTTAAACTATGTTGATACTAATGATAGTGAAGTTGAAAAAGATAAGAAAACCATACCAATAATTTTAGATGCAAACGTTAAAGTAGAAATGCATTGTTTCTTATCAGATGAAAAAATTAAAACTTTGACAAGAATCCTCGATAATTATACAAGCAGTTATGATGATTGGTTCAAAAGATACGAGACATTAATGAAGGAGAATTCTACTATTCCTCTCAAATCATATAAGACTTTATTGACAGAAGGTGAAAAAATAGAGTCTATTATTGATAGAAGTTATCATTATAACGTCTTTACAAAGAAAGCATTAACAAAGGAAGAAGAATCAAGTTTATTATTATTCAAAGAATGTATTAGAAACCTTAAATCTTTCCTTGATAGTGCTAATAAATTTATTGAAGAATGTCAAACCATTTTAAGTATAAAATATCAACAAAGAGTAAGAGGAGGTAATGAAGAACTGGTTACTCAATATGCGGATATTCTTCCTAGATTGGTCAAGGTAGTTGAAGAGATTCAAAGATTGAACTTTTTCTGTCCTGAAATTGATCAAATCTTAGAATTTAAAAATGAAATTGAAAATTTCGATAGAGCTTGTAGATTACTTATCACCAAGCCTAAACCAACAATTCAAGAATTGAATGATTTGATAAACTTGGGACAATCTTTCGGTACTAAATTGACGTCATTAGAATTTATTATGAGGATAAAAGATAGAATCAGATGGATGGATTGTTATTCAATTATTGTTAAAGGTGGTGATCCATTCAATGATAGAAAAGATATATTCTCTTTATCTGATTTGATAGACTTTTATTCTCAAGGAATGAAAATTTTGGGGAAAGCAGACTTGAACAAAATGTTAGTAATTCAATCTATGATTGAAAATTCACGGAAATGTAATAATGAAATTGAATATTATTTAAATGAAAAAGATTTACAAAACATCAATATTCCTGATGTGGATAAATTCATTGATGATATGGATGATAAAATTAGGCTTAAAAATCAGGATAGAATTTTTGTTGATTTGAATAAGTATGATACTTTAATGGTATTCAGAGGTTCCTTAGAAGTAGTAGAGAAATTTTATGATTTCAAAACAAGTATTTCACAAGCTTCCGCTCATAAATATTCTTATGATGAAATTAAAATATTGGAAGATGAGTTGGTTGCAACAAAACTTCCTATTCCTGAAGAAGATATGTTTATCTTGAAACAGAAAAAGAATGAAGTTGAAGATTTTGTTAGCTCCCTTAATCAAAAATTCAAAGACATTAAATTAAGAACTACAGTTTCTAATTTTGATTATGATGATAATTATGACAGTAAGTTGAATGTGTCGGATGAATTAATGCATCAGTTACTGATTCTTATTATAAAAACAAATTACAGTTTTGCTGTTAAAGATGATCAATATAATCAAGGTTCATCATATGAAGCTATCAATGATCTTGAGTCTAATGCCATTCATCATACTTATTGTATGTGTAGAGAATATGAGTATGGTACTATGATAGAATGTGATAAATGTAAGGAATGGTATCATGAAAGCTGTGTGCAAAAAGAAGAAGATGTTGTAAAGATCATTGAAGAGCTGAAGGATACTAATGAAACCAATAACAATGAAGCTAAAAAGGAATCAGAAAAGGGTCAAAAGAAATCCAAAAAAACATCAAAAAAGCATTTGAAAAAGGATCAAAAGGATGTCCAAAAGGGGCAACGTAAGAAAGAAGATAATGAAAATGACGATTATGATGACTCTGATGAAGTTTTCATCTGTCAAATGTGTGAATTGATTGAATCAGGTAGACAAAGTAATACTTTCCTTGGTCAACAAATGACATACTTTCAACTAATAGATATGGTTGAAAAATGTAAAAAAATGGTGGTTTACCCTAAGAATGAATTCAACAAACTTACTGATTTAAATGAGAGAATAGTCAGATGTTTGGAATTCTATTTTTACAAAGTTGCCCAAATCAAGCAAAGTGAGGAGAATAGCGATTCTAAGCTTGATCAATTAAGGTTTATATTAAGAAAGGTATACGGTGCAGGTATATTACTCGAAGATTTACACTATGAGCTATTAAGTACTATTAGAAGATTGGAAATAGAAAAGATTCTTTCTCATGATATGCAAAAGGGAAACAAAGACAAAAAGTTTCATCTTTTAGATAAGTTATTGAGTACCAATTCTTCCACTATAGATATCGGTAGTATAAGAAAAATAAGTCAGACATTGGGTACTATTAACAAGAAGACTCAGAAACAAGCTAATGGTTCTGATAAAAATAGAAAGAAGGAAGAAGAAAAAGATAGTTCTCATTTAAATGAAGATTCAATCGATAGTGAAATTAGATCAATTTCAGAAGAAAAGAGTCATGATAGGGAAAGTTCTGGATTAGGAATGACGGAACCATTACCACCGTCAGTTAAAATTGAGTCTAGGGTCATTGATCCTTCTATGTCTCAACATGATGTGTCAATGAAGCATGATGGTTTCTTAGAAGGTCCCAACGAAGATGACAGAAACCCAGAAATTTCAGACATTTCTGATTCTTCTCGAATTCCAGATGCTTCTCAAGTTTCTGAAGTTCTTAGAGAAGCAAATATTGCCAAAGAAGGAGAAATTTCTTCAAAGGCTGACATTTCTAAAGAGTTGGGAATTCCAAAAGAGAGTAATATATTTGAAGATATTGATATAGAGCTTCTTAGGGATTCTGAATTATCTAAAGATGGTGATGTTTCAAGAGAAGGTGATGTTTCAAAAGAGCCTGAAGTTGAAAAAGAGCCTGAAGTTGAAAAAGAGCCTGAAGTTGAAAAAGAGCCTGAAGTTGAAAAAGAGCCTGAAGTTGAAAAAGAGCCTGAAGTTGAAAAAGAGCCTGATGTTGAAAAAGAGCCTGATGTTCCAAAAGAGGCTGATGTTCCAAAAGATGCTGATGTTCCAAAAGATGCTGAAGTTTCTGAGGAAGCTGATGTTCCAAAAGATGCTGAAGTTTCTGAGGAAGCTGATGTTCCAAAAGATGCTGAAGTTTCTGAGGAAGCTGAGGTGTCTAAAGAAGTTGAAGTTTCAAAAGAAGATGTTCCTAAAGAAGATGTTCCTAAAGAAGATGTTCCTAAAGAAGATGTTCCTAAAGTTGCTCCTGAAAATGCTCCTGAAAATTCTCCTGAAAATTCTCCAAAAGAATACGAACCTTCTAAAGAACTCAATGAAACTTCGCAGACGTCCAACACAAATCACTCCTTTAAAGTACCTGAAACACATTCCATATCACCTCAAAATACATCTTCAAATTCACAAAATATCATTTCATCGCCTAAAGAGGACCTGAACCATTAATACAAACTTTTTATAAACAAAAAAATAAATAGCATACAAATACACATATACATATACTTTAAATTAAATCTTCTCAGTGAGATAAATTTTGCAGCCATTACAATTTGAACAAATCCACATTGAATTAAAGGACTTTTTTTTTTTAAAATAAAATTTAAAAAAATTCAAATAAATAATTTAAATATCACAGAAACATTACAGAACCCCAAAAATACTTCAACCTCCCCTATATAGTATGATTTAACTATAACTCTAACTATAACTCTACTTCTTCACTTATCACTTCTTGTAAAGCGCACTACATTTCCGACGTGTTCCAAGATACTGAAACCGCGTACCACATCAAATACAATAAACATCATGAAGACCATAGATCACCTTGTGAATGACTTTATAGAAAAGTGTTGGCAGAGATTCAGTACAAGAACAAAGAATGACTTCATTTATATTTCACAAATAATGGATATGATTAATGTTATGTGTGAAGACCTCGATTGTAAAAGTCTTCTTAAACCTGAAGAAGTTAAACTATTAACTACAATGATAAATGAAAAACCCCTGCTTCGATTGTACAAGAATGAAGTTACTGATTTTTTAAAACGGTTGGTTAATTACACGTCCATGACTAAATTTTTTATTGACCGTGTGGGAATATCCCAATTCAACTTGCAGTTGTTATTAGAGACCAATACTAATGCCAATACTAATACTACTACTTCCACTAACAAACCCAGCTTCAATAAGCCATATTCACCATATAATTTGAAAAACAAGCAAATGAGTAAATCCAACGACATTTTAAACACATCAACTCCTACTAAGCACTTTGATGATACCCTGTATCCAACTAGACCCTATAGACTGGCGGGTGTTGATTCAGGTATTGCACTGAGAGAGAAGTATATTAACGAACGTGATGATCATATATCCTTAATTTCAAGAGAAAACACCCAACTTCATACCACGTCTAAAGAACAAAAGCAAGCCATCCAGAGATTACAACGAGATTATGATAGTTTAAAACAATATGTGGATGCTTTAGAGCTTAAGCTCGATAATATACCTTCCAAAGGTACAAATCGTCTGTCACTTGCAGAAAGAAATATGATAAAAGACTTATTAAATCAAATAAATACAAAAGACCGTACTGTGCAAAGTCTAGAACAACTATGTCAACAGTATCAGGTTGAATTTCAAAAGCTACAGAATAGTCCTATGATTAACAATTTAAGCCAAAGTTTAAAAAGACAAGATGAATTGATTTCAGCATTGAAAACCAAGTTAAAGTTGAATGAAGGTCCTCGTAAGGATGAAGAAGTTAAGCAATTTCTTTTAAAATTACCCTTTCTCAAACAATACTACATGTACTTCAAGTATAAACAAGAGAATAAGAATTTCGGTACCATTATATTAAATGTTCTGACGCTAATACTATCCACGTTATTAATTACATCAATAATACGAATATTCTACTTTGTACTATTGTTTATGTTTAATAGCTATGGATCGAAATTGAGTCCATTTTCTTCTTACATTTATGATAATGATACCAATTGGGATAAAGGTGAAGTAGTTGGAATCACCTGGTGGAAAGAGATTGAATGGTTGGAATACTTTATGTATAATTTAGAGGATTGGTTTAATCAATAATTATAGGATATTTTATTATTATATCACATCCAATATACATATACATATATACATATATCTATATATAAGCACACAACTTTTTTTCCACAACTAACCTCTTTAGTTCATTTGCTTAACTAAACCATTGATGAAATCTTCTCTGTTACCAGTGTCACCACCTTGGATGAAATGGAAGAATTTTCTAGCTCTGAAACCACCAGTTGGGTTAGATAATTTGAATGGCCATAAGAAGTTGTTAGCTTGTTTGAAGTTTGGTCCAACGGTGTAAATTTCGTGGACTAAATCTTCAATAGAAGCAATACCGTATTTACCTAAAGCAGCTTCAATGATAGCATTGTCAGATAAAGCAACTCTTTGTTTGTTAACCTTACCGTAACCTCTCTTGTACATCAATTTTCTAACGGTAGATAAGTTAGGGTAACCGTAAGTAACGTATGGTTCAGCTAATTTTAATAATTCAGAGGTAGCTTTGGTGACTCTAACAAAAGTAGCAGAGTTAATTTGAGTTAATCTTAATAATTGTAAAACCTTTCTTGGTTTTGGAGCCATTTTGGTAATACCTTTGATTCTGATAACTAAAGCTAATTTTGGTTCACCTTCAACGTAGTAAGAACCGTTAGCTTTGGCATCACGTTTAGCGTTGATAACAGCACGTTCAGCATCTTGGTATTCTTTAGTGTAAGCAGCATTTCTTTCAGCAATGGCTTTTCTTTTGTCTTTGTTGGCCTAAAAATAACTGTTAGTAATTTGAAATGAATAATGTATTTGAAAAACCCATAATCACATTAATAATTCTACTCAGCCCCGAAAGATGGTTAACTGATTGACAACATCGCCGAAGCTAGCCAAATACAAAGGTATTTTTTTCATCTTCAAAGAATTGTGATTATGTTTTAGTTTTAAGAAAAAAAACTAGTAGTCTTCAAGTAATTATACATACGACTTTACGAGTGGCTTTGTCAGCAGCACGTTGTTTTAAGACTTTTTCGTCAGTTCTGTTCTTTTTGATTAAAGTTTCTGGTTTTAAAGTACTAGATAATGTTAGTATACTAAGAAACACATATGAGACGCTAGACACTATCTCTAGTTTCTTCCTCTGGATCATTTAAACCAAAGATTACTGTAGATGTCATATGGGCCAGTAAAAAAAATCCCCATACATGACAAAGAACTGAATAGCCACATTCATTCTTCATCCATCCAATAATCTTATTTATTAAAGACTCAGAGGAAAACAGATGTATCAGGCATTGGCAAGATGAGTTTTATTGAATATTTGAATTCATCTGCAAGATAATCTTGAATTCCCTTGGTCATTGTTACTTTGACTATTCCTATATTTCATTCACTCTAACCAAACGCCAGTACATCAACTAGCGTCATTAATACTTTTGAAGCTATTGATATTATGTACATACGTAGCCATTTTTTAATGTAGTTTAAAGTAAAAAGATGAGAAAAAAATTCAAATTTTTCATCAAGAGTTGAGAAAGCGAAGAGTTACACAAAACTTGGGAAAGGGCAGTCACAAAAGGTGCGAATTCATTTACCAGAATAATGAGGTGCGAATACTAGGGCACGAGCCCTATTAACTAGTGTAATAACTTAGTATAGTAGCTTAACCACTATTACTATATTAGAGTCAAATGAAAAGACAAAAAAACATAATTGGATATAAACTAATACTAACTTTTCTTTTTATATAAAGTTCTAGTTAAATTTGTAGCCACCATGGATCCAAGTATTGACCATATCTAAAGCATTTTCTGGTTGATCATAAGGAACCATATGTCCAGCATCGTAGACTCTTAAGAAGCTAAAGTGTTTATAAGACTTAACTTCACCAGCAGGTTTACCTGATTCACTATTATACCAAGGTTTTAAAGAAGCATCAGCAAAGAATTCATGATCAGAGTATTCTAATTGGTCAGACCAAGCATGATTACCTAACCAGTTACAGATGAAATCTTTATCACCAGCGTATAATAAAACAGGAACATCAGCCTCTAATAATTGAGCTACGTATTGTTGGAAAGGTTTCATTTCATCACCATCTTTTATAAAGTCACCGAAAACTTTGTCTGAACAACCAGTGTAGATGTCAACGTTAGAGGCTCCAACAGCATCTTTAACATAGTCTAAGTTTAAGTAATCATCGACATAATCCATTCCCAGGTAACAGTTAGCACCAGGATCTTCACATTTAACTCTGATATCATAAGGGTTTAATCCAGTTTCATCATAAGGACCGTAAAGACTGTTTTCACAGTACACGGTCGCAGGAAGACAAGCCAAAGCCGATTGGAATTTGTAGCATATTTCAGTTAAGGCAGCACATTTTGGATAAGCTTTATCCATTTGTTCACAAGATTCTTCTGATAAAACTGGTTTATAACCACCTTCACCACAAGCCATAGGTTTATATTGACCATATTGGACCAAAGGATCAGTGATACCATTACCAATTAATACTGAAGACAATTCAAATGATCTGTCGGCATTATTAAGAATCTCAGCAGCAAAACTAGGAATATAATGACCTGCGTAAGATTCCCCAGCAATGTGGAACTTATTATTAAGGAATTGGGGGAATTTTTGGAAGAAAAGCTCCAAGAATACAAACACATCTTTAGCAGCAGCAGCAGTATTCTTAACAGCTTCACCATTACTATAAGAATAACCAACATTAACTGGTTGATCTAAAAAGATAACTGAAGCATTAGAATTCCAAGAATAAGGATTATAAACTGGTTGTAAAGTAGAATTGATCAGAGAAGGACCCAATTCAAAGAACAATCCAGTTGAAGAAGAACATCCAGGACCACCATTTAACCACAAGATAACAGGGTCATTTTCAGGGTCATTTCTGGATTCAAAGAACCAGTAAAAGAAATGTTTATCCACAGAATCAATATCCAAATAACCAGTGTATTGAGCAACAGTATCCAAGTTCAACACTTCAGGATAGGATTTTTTAATTCTTAAACTATGGTCTTCATATTTGTCATTAGATAAAGTTTCAAACCGTTGTAATCCATCAGTTTTAGATGAAGATTGCTTTGAAACCTCTGGTTTCTGATTGTACCCCTTAGATTGACTATTGTAGTCATCAATGGCCTTTTTGATAGTATCAGCAGGAAATTGTTCCTTTAAAGTACTCCAAGCATCCACCACTTCTGGAATATATCCTTCTTTAGGATAATTGAGTTGTTCTCTTAACTTAGCAAACCAATCTACAGAGTCATCACTTTGTTCCTTAGAAGTATCTAATACCACAGACTGTTCATTGTTCAAAACAACCTGTTTAATAGAATCAGGAATTCCAAAAGAAATGCATTCTGCACTTGCAAATGTTAAAATAGCCGTAGTTAACGTAGTCAATTGCATCACAAAGCAAATAATTGATACCCCTTTTAATACAAATTGTACTTATGATAAGCAAGTTATCTATGAGGGGATGGAACGGCACGAAATGGTCTGAAGTACACGACCCTCGAATATGGGTTCGGACACTACACGCGCGCACCAGCGAAAAACTCAATGTTTCCAATGTTTTAGAGAACGAGAGAAAAAACAACGTATTACAAGTAATTGTGGTTTACAAAATGACTACAGGACCATCGCCAGTAGCGATAAATCCAATAGCACCAAAAGTCCGAGTTGATGGAGCATCAGGAAATCCACAAACAGGGTTTCCAAACAATCCTTTAGGTACAGGACACATGGGATTGGACCTTATGGGAAGAGTTATTATGTCGTTTAAATCAGGAATAGACAGTGAAATAGAATGGGCTTTGACATCGATTTCCCAACAATCATATATTGCACCACAATCGGTTAATTTCGAGAGAATGGATTATGTGGGACAAGTGTTGATCAAGTTTTTCTATGAACCATTTCAATTGATCAAAAGTAAACAATATAACTTGATTGATGATGAAAAATTCAATACCAGTTTGAATGCTTTATTAACTCTTCGGAATCTGGCTCAAGAATTAGATAATCAACAATGGTTATCGCAAATTCCGGAATTCAAACAATACATGATTGATGTTTTGACATTCTTAAATGACTATTTTTTTACTACTGGTTATAGTAATTATAAATTATCTCAATTTGATAATAGTTTTACTGAAGCATTTACCCAAATCATTGATATTTTAGAATGTTTAAGTTGCTATTACATTGACAATACAACTCGGGATCCATTGTTTAAGTTGTGTTTAGAGTTATCCACCAAGGTTAATGATAAATATACTTTTACTGGGCTTTTAAATTCATTAACTCATTTATTATTTACTAGACCTTCAGATCCTTCAACCAGTGATGATAAGAAGGGTGATAATTCCACTCCAGCACCACCTCCTACCACCAATAACTGTATTAATTTAATCACGGAAGACCATTTGGAAGTTTTCACCAACCAACTTTTAGTCAACGATAATAAACTCACTTTATCAGTATTGGCATTTTTAAAACAATACTTATTATCACAATCGTTGCATCTGGAAGTATCACCAACTTCTTCTTCAGCTGTAAAGGATAGTCAGTTATTAAGATTACAGACCTTATTGCAAATAAAATCTTCTAAACATGGATTACACACTTTATTAAAGCAATTACCAGTATTATTACTTTCAGGAGTCCATTTAACTGATTTATCTCAGATTTCCAGTACCATAATTCAAGAATTATCAAAGAGAACAGACTATGTAAGTGTTCCTTCTGAGACTCCTCAATTACCTGAAGAATTATATAAAATCATTATTAATTTCCCTGAACCTTTAAGAGCAACCACTTGGTTAAGATGTTGCTATGAACCATTCTTCAACTTTAAGCTTGAAAATGAAGATAGTGAAGACTCAAAAGCAACTAATTCTCAAGCTAATGCTGTTATAGCTGGAGAAGTAACCCAAATTTCCTTATGGAAAGCTTATGAACGGCAATTTGAAAGTGTATTCAAGGATGCTAAAGATGGGAACTGTCCATCATTATTACCAGCTGTGGATTTTATAAAGAATGTTTCTGCAGCCTTCCCCAATTCTGAAGCTATGGTAGTAGTATTAAAGAACGTGGAACCACCTAAAAAGAAGTTTATTATAAGAGGAATTCAACCCCGTCAATTTGTCGTTGGTATAGATGTAGCCAACTATGATGCTTTGAAACGTAAACCATCAAACCCGGTTTCTCAGTTTAATGAAGGACCTAAACCACATCTTCCCATTGGTTACATTGATCAAGAAAAATTCCATAATAGTATAAATCAAGTATCACAACAATTAACTCAAGAGAGATCTTTAGGTCAACAGTTAAACAAAATCAACGCTTTAAGTAAGGAGTTGATTGACTATATATTGAATGAGATGTTGAAACTAGGTAACTACAATGACTACATAAACATCTTTCGGTTATACAACAAACATTGGTTACCCGAAGTTGTGTATGCTAATCCCTATCTTATGGAGTCTGATTTGATTGATAATAATTGGATTAAGTATTTGATATAAAATGTTTATAAAATGATTATGTAGAGATTATGTAAAGATTATAGAAAGATGTAAAAACACCAAATTCGCACACAATTTTCATCAAATCATCATCACCAATTACTATGGCTAAACTTCCTCTTAGTGTTCGTATCACTGACGTTATCCACAGAACTACTGTTCTAAGCTTGGTTGGAATCTGTGTGGTTGGTATTGGAAGTATCAGTTTTAACATATATGCTAATTCCGACTTTGGGAAAATGAATAAAGATAAATTAAAGTTTGATGTTAAACAGTACGAAGATGCTAGAAAGGAAAATAAGGATGAATAGGTATTGGTTGTAAACATGGAGTATTTATCTATATTAGTGTAAATAGTTGAAATTAATTAATTTGTTTGTTTTCTTTTTTTGGTTTGAGTTTCATTATTGTCATGATGGTTGTTATTATTATTATGATGATGTCTCTTCTTTCTCTTTGTCGAGTGACTCAACAGATTCTGCTTTAATAGCTGGTACGTCTGGTTATTTTTATCAGAGAAGTTATCATTTTTTGCTGGATTTAGAATCACTATGTGTTCAGGTTTGAACTGAGTACCACAGTTGGGACATTCAGTCACCTTGGCTTTACTTAGGTCGGTGATTAATTTATAGGATACTATACATCCGCATAGTCGTGAGTAACAGAAGCTGACACTAGCTCCACTTATAGGACACACTAAAGCTCTAGAATCATCACTATACACCGGCTTAACATCCACCAAGTCATTAAGACCTCGAATATGGGAATATTTACTATTTTTGTCTTTATATTTTTTACTCAAAACGTAGTTTAATACCTGCTCCTTACTAAACAAATCTCCCTTATAATCACTCATTACTGGTTTATCCTTTAGAGTTATCCCCGATAATCCACATATAGTATATTGGGATGGTTTATCATCAAAAGTAGTTTTGTTCAAGTCAGTTTTACTTCGATGAAGGTTTAAAATATCCGTTCTTGAGGCTACGGTTCCACCATCATTTCCCATGATTATAATGTGCGATCAAATGTGAAAATTTACTAGAGAGAAAAAAAAAAAGTATCAATACATTTCACCAACTTTACTGATTCAACCATGTCACAAAGAAAGATTGATCTTTCACAACTTCATCCTCAACAATTGGTGGAGCTTAGAAAATCATCAGAACAAGAAATCAATCATTTTACTCAATCCCTTCAAGCATTACAAACAGCCCAAGGTAAATTAAGAGATTGTATTACTAGTATTGATAATATGAGACAAAGTAAAAGAGATGAATTATTGGTACCTATGACCAGCTCATTATACCTTCCAGGGACAATAACTGACAAAGATAAGTATCTTGTTGATATAGGAACAGGATATTATGTGGAAAAACTGGGAGAAGAGGCCAAGAAGGTGTATCAAAAGAAGATCACCAAGTTGAATGAAGATTCCAAGAAGTTAAAGGATATTTTGGTACAAAAGAATGAAATTTTGAATCATGTTAATTTGGTATTGAGGAATAAGGTGATAGAGATGGAGAAACAAGGAGCAGCTCAAGCTTAATGGAGGTGTAATATATAAAGTTCTATATACAAATATATAATAAAGAGGAATCAATTTTCATCTTCATGTTCATTATCACTTTGATCCACCTTATTTAATATAAAAGGCTCATTAAATACCGACTGAAGGTTTTTCATTTTCCTTTGACCTAGTCCCAGAATGGCTATATCATTAGAATTAGTTACCACATTCTTAAACGATCCATAAGTAGCAATGAGGTTAACCACATCAGTTTTATTGATTGACTTAACAGAAGTTAAAGCTTCTATCAAATTGGAAGAATAATTAGAATTCTTAACTCCTTTAATCGACAAATGAATCTTGTTGGCTGATAATTCATATTGTTTACACATGGCCACATAATTACCTGCCTCTTCAAAGGACCAGGCTAGAATCATAGAAAGGTCATGTCGTATGCATATATCGTTAAGCTTTCGTAAGTAATCTTGATGGGAATCGATATCTATCACCACTAATAACACTTTTAAACTATTATCTCTTTTCACGGGGATAGAAGACCCTTGGTTAAACCGTTTGAGTCGAGTCCAAATGTATTCTGGATGTAATTTATAGTATTGAAGTGATAAGAAAAGGATCTGGAAAGTAGGGTTTATGTAATAATCAGATAATACATTAGAATTAAATACCCATGGGGTTGTTTTCATGAAAGATCCATTCAATAAAGGATTTCCTTTTTGTGTTTTGGAGACTTGGATTTCACTATACATTTGAACATTCAGACGGATTCTACTTTTGATAGCATCTCTAGAAGGGACGGAGGATTTGGGGACGTTGGAGTGTGTGGTTGGAGTGCTTGAGTTTGTGGTGGGAGTGTTTGATTTATGTTTCTTTAATTCAGTTTCTTTACTTGTTTGATTCATGATTCCTTTACTTTGATCCTTTTGTTTGTTTCCTTCTTTGGTTTGTTTGTTTCCTTCATTTCCTCCATCTTTGTTTCCTGTTTCTTCACTTCTTTCTCCTTCTCCCCCTCTCTCCCCCTCTTCATATTCTCCTCTCATCCGTTTGACACCTGCAAGAACACTGGCAAATGACGTAGAGTCCATGTCACTCATAGTAATATGATTATAAATTACGCGATAATAAAGTTTCATAATAGTTTATATTGTACTTATATAGTGAGTCCTTAATGGTTTAAAATATAGTCAATTTCTTCAGTAGTAGAAGCCCAAAAATCAGCAATAGCTTCATGTTTTGGTTTCCAGCCAACTTTGTAAGGATTATTGGCTCTACTTCTAGAATTGGTCCCCCATAAGAAGGGAGCTACATCAGTACCAAGTAGTTTAGATGCGGTTTCTGGCAGAACTTTATCAACATCAGGAGTATCAAGAGCCCCTTTTTGATGCATTGTCTTTCCAATGTATTCAGCCACTTGTTTCCAAGTATGTTCTATAGGAGAAGGCAATGGAGAAACAATCTCATTAGGAATATGATAAGATCCAAAGTAGTAACCTTCTCTACCGGTTGGAATGGGTTCATGCTTAAGGAGTTTTTGCAAAAGTAACATGTACATGTCACCCAAATCATGAATGTGAATATGGTTCCAAATGTATTCTCCGTGGTAAACGGTGAAAGCCCGTTTGTGTTTGAGAGCACACAGAATCAACCCAGGAACTTGGGCGGAGATTACCTTGTCATAACCATGACTGATCCCGTAGATTGTAGAGGGACAAATGACACAGGTTTTCACCTTGGGATTAGCTTTTTCAATTGCCAAGATCACTTTATCCACAGGTCTATGAAGTTGTTCATCAGGCAAACTGTTAATGTCTTCAATAGATTCATCATCAAAGTAAACTTTAGGTTGAGGTTTATTTTCCGCCACACCATCACCTAAAATTGAAGTTCCTGAAGTGTGTAAGAGAATCTTTGGCAGTGTCAGCTTGGTCAATACACCAGCAATGACCTCAGCCGAGGGAACATGATCTACATCAGCCGTGTTGATAATAATATCACATTGTTCCACACATTTGGCAATGGTATCAACACTATTCAAATCACCAATGGTAACTTTAATCTTATTATCAGTGGCTTTGACAAGGTTATCAGCCTTTTGTTGAGTTCTCACTAAACAATTGACATCAAAGTTAGCTTGAAGAAGTTGATAGAGAACTTCTCCACCAATATATCCTGTAGCACCTGTTAAGAAAACCGACATATTAATTGAGGATCAAGAAGAAAAAATAAATGTCAAATAATATAAATAAATTAAACAACTCCGAGAAGGAGATGGATATTTATAGTGTCTCGCGGATTATTAAGCTGCAAATTGAGAGCAAATTAGTGTAGCTGCAAAAATCGAGCAAACGTCAAAATGATCAAGTTTTATGAATTAATCTATAATGTCTTTGAAGACTGTCTTTTCTATAAAACACTTTTCTACATGTTTTACAGGTGTATATCATCTGACTGATAAGATTAGCTTCATCGAAAGAAGATTTGCAACTGAGTTTCTGAGTCTTTTTGTTGAAGTGTTGACTTACAATGTGTTTTCTCACCACTAATTTCTTGTTAAAGCCAATGAGATGAAAGGGACACAGATTGAGGGGACATTTATACTTTAAGTTTTTGTATAAATTGAACTTTTCGTAGTGATCCACGAGCAGAGTGTAGGTTTTGAAAATGGTGTCACAATGGAAGCATTGAAGGGAACAAGGTTGTTTGAGTTTGGCACCATAAGTGTGTTTAACAAGAGCACCAATGGTTGGGGGAAGGGTTGGAGAAGGGGAAGGAACTGGCTCTAAGGAACGTAAATTGTCACATTTTGGTTTGTGTTTAAGAGGGGGGATTTCTTTAGTGTCATTGTTATCATGGATTTTGTCAGGAGATCCACATTCATGGGATTTATCAGGAGATCCACATTTATCAGAACATTCATTTATGTCATCACTCTCTGATAACCAATCATGTCTGAGATCATCACTAACTTCACTGACAGAATCACTATAACCACAATCAAGAAGAGCATCATTATCAATGAGATCTTTATTGGGGAAGTTGTAAATACAATCTCTTTCCACTCTAAAGAAGTTGTTTTCATCAAAGAAGAAGTTATCGAATCCAGTAAACTGAGCATCAAGTGGAGTTATGATTATAGGGGAGGTAGCCGTGGCATCAGCAGCCACATTAGGAACATCATCCATACTTAGTACCGATTGAGCTGTAACAACGGGATCATCGTAAGAGCTATCATCAAAAAAAGGGTCAGAATTGGCACCAAGGGATTCACAAGATGAATTCAGTCCACTAGGATTGCACTTTAAATGACCTTTAAGTTTAAGGTTGAGGTTGATGTTATCTTTAACTAAGACGTTAGTTTCATCATCAAGGTAATAAGCGTCAAGATCCATATAATTATCAATATCAAAGTCAGCCATAATGAGAAGTGGAAAAGTCAATGAAGAAGTTGAATGAAAAATGAAGAAGTTGAATGAAAAATGCTAAAGATTTGATAAAAAATACCAAAGATCTAATAAAAAATTCAATAAAAAATCCAATGCAAAGTTCCAATGCAAAATTCCAATGCAAAGTTGCAATAAAAAAAAATCAATAAAAAATCTAATGGAAAAAAAAAACCAATAAAATCCAAGGAAATACCAATAAAATATACCTACAATGAAAAATCCTAGAACGTTCCGCCTTAATATATCCAAATCATGGTGGGCTCTTTTGTTACAGGTTAAAACATGAAACCAAGGCTGGTGACGATCAAACAAGAATAGTTACTGCATAAGGCAAAACAATCATTTATTGAGAGGGATTGCATGAATCTTGCAGTTTTTGAAACATGCAGAAAATAAGTGATAAGGCGATAAGAACCCTGGAGAGATGGTGAAAGAATAGGGATGAAGAGATAGAAAGATGTGAGAAGATAGAGTGAGTGAGATAGAGAGAAGGAGAGAGAGAAAGAGAAAGAGAGAGAAAGAAGGAGAGACATCAAAGAGATAACAAATATAAACATAAGTACAAACACAAAATCAAACACAAAATCAAACACAAACACAAACACAATATAAAATCATCTCCAATCACAAAAAAACCCATTTCTAACAGTAACACAGTCAATCCTATTGATCTAAACTTCTCCGAGAAGTCTAGACGTGCAACGGCTTATTTTTTAGCAGCCCCTCACGGGATGTAGAAAACTGATAAAGATGGGATGATTACGAGAAAGGTAACCAAAAGAGAAAGGATAAAGGAAAAAGGAGAAGAAAACTAAAACAAAAACTAAAACAAAAACTAAAATGGAAACGTCACAAAATAACAATGAATAAAGAAACAAAAAAAAACCCCTAAAGAAACCTAAGAAATTCAACAATTTCTCAATATATCTGCAGAATATCTCCATCTTCAATGCCTTGAGAAAGTGGGTGTCCTGCATACACACACCCAACCACTATATGGACATTAACCTTATCAAAAGTACATTTCTTTTTCTGATTTATTTTTTTTTTTCTTTATTTTTTTGGGGATTTTCTTGTTCATTTGGTCCGTTTAGTCTTGAGGATTTCAAGCCCCATTTCAAGTATTATGGTTAGATGTAATAAGTATTTATTGAGTCTTAGAGAGGGGTCCTATTTTAAGTGTCCGTGCGTTCGCATCGACAAATGGTCTAAAGGTCTAAGGTCAAGGGCGGCGTGGTCTAAGGTCATGGACGAAGTGGTCTAAGGTCATGGACGGAGTGGTCTATTGCCCGCGAAACCCTTTGCCGAAGCATCTCGGATTTATTCAATGGCTTCTATTGTCACCCCGTTTCTATTACCTATTTCGATACCTGCAACTCGTAACTATTGCCGAAAGAATAATATTATGTGCATTAATCGTAACTCGTAATTAAACTAAATATAGATTTGATCCAAGAACCACCTGGTGATGAAGCCATGTTTAATTAGCCGTCGTAATTAGCCGCCATAGTTAGCCGCCATAGTTAGCCGCCATAGTTAGCCGCCATAGTTAGCCACATCAACTAGCCACATCAACTACATCAACTACCCACCACCCATCATCCTTTTCACCATATCAATATCCAATCGTTTGGTGATATTTGGATCCAAACATCCTACTATTATATCGTTAATTTCACTAAACTCCTGTAAAATATCATCTAATGCAGGATACTTTCCCTTAATGATCATAGCTCGAAGTCTTGGTTCGTATACATGTTGGAACGGTAATCTTCCGTCAATCATGGTATATAATAATATCCCTAACGCCCAGATATCTGCTGAAGGACCTAATGGCGGTGGACTTGGAAGTAATAACTCTGGTGATGCATAGGGTAATGATCCTATATGACTATCAGGAAGATTGAGGTCGAGTTGTTGTTGTCTTTGAGTTTCTTTGGTTTTGACCTCATGAATAAATCTTCTTATAGATTCTAATGATGCTGCTGAAGCTGAGGGGGAATATGCTGTTGTTACTGGATGGGATTGTCTCATATAATCGTCTAAATTACTCGGTTTTTGGGGGGAATTGGACCGAGAATACGATATTCTCTCGGCTGATCTGTAGTCTCCCATACCTAATTCATTAACCAACCGACGACTATTTAAACTCTCTCCACGATAAGGTTTTCTAATTTCTGTCATGGATGATTTACTTCTGGTTTCTGATTTGTATTTATTGTAGAATCGGGACATCCCAAAATCACAAACAATCATTCGCCAATTGGCTTCATCGACTCCTGGTTTATCAACAAGAATGTTTTCTAGCTTTATATCACCATGAACAATTCCTGAACCATGAAGATATGCTATAGCATCAACCACTTGACCAAAGTATTTACCGGTGAGAGCGATTCTTCGAGGATTAGGTTGTTCTCGTTCATAAACCCCCCAATTCAGAACCATTTCAAAAAGTGTTCCTCCGTTAATTCTTCTGGTGACACAGAAAATGGCTTCTTCAGTGTCCAAATGTTTTATAAGCAGAAGAATCCCGGGATGATCCATTTGTTGCCAAATAGATATCTCTTGACGAAAGACATCAAGAATGGATTTTCCAGGTTTGGCTGAAGATGTTACTATTTTCATGGCATAGACGTTATTCAGTCCTTGGCCGTTATTCAGCAGTCCTTGGGAACTATTCAGCAGTCCTTGGGGTTCATAACATTCTCTAATAGTCCCCCAAGCACCAAAGCCAATGACTTTACCCAATTCAAACTCCATTACTCTAGCTCCCTTTTCATCAACATTAACTGGTACGAGTTTCTTGGAATCACTGGTCAGGGATAATAATTTGTTAGCTAATGTCTTTTTGCCAAAATAGTTCTTTATGTACATGGAAAATTCTGAGTAATCCACGGAATCATTGATGGATTTGACTAATTTCTTCCGTTGAGAGTATGGCATATCATTAAAGTCCGAGGGAAGACTTGTCAAAATCGCCTCGAAATCACTGGAATTCACATGAGCTCTTGTTCTAAGACTTCGAGGTTGTCTTCTTTCAATGACTTTCGGCGAAACCCGGGCGTGAAGATCGTCAAGATCAACTGCCGATGTATAACTATTAGTGCGAGAAAGGTCTGGGGTTTCTCCCCATTGATACACCAAATCGGAAAAGTTAAGCCCGGGAATGTATTCGTCTTCAATTCCTGAAGGTCGTCCATGGGATCTGGAATAGATTTTACTGACTCCTGGAGGCTTTTCATCAACAATCTGAACCTTTTTAGGTCGAAATAATTCGTCATCAAACAATCGATGCCCTGTTTCATTGTCGAAATTATTCACTTCTGTTTCCGAATATGTTCTGGTTAATTTATAACCGGAATCATCTGTCGTGTAAACAGGAGCCTCTGGGTCCACAGGAGACACTTTTGGTTTGGCTTTAAGAGGAATCTCCATTGTGATGATTGTTGAAGAATGACGATGAATTGTGTGCGAAATCCGCACGAGGAGCATATTTAAAATGAGAAGTGATGAGATGTGAGAAATGACTGTGGTTGATTTGGTTGATTTTGTACAATTATTCTTTTGTTACAATAATGATTTTGTAATGTGATTTGTTTTGTTTTGTGATGTGTTGTGTTGTTTTTTTCTTTGTTTTTTTCTTTTTTTTTTTAATCTTTTTCTGTTTTTTTTTTTTTTTTTTTTTTTTTTTTTTTTTTTTTTTTTTTTTTTTTTTTTTTTTTTTTTTTTTTTTTTTTTTTTTTTTTTTTTAATCTTTTGTCTTCTCCTTCCCTCTTCTATAATGGCTGCGAAAATTACTCCTTCCTATTTCATTACTCGTGAATTATATTTACATACTTTATATCAATTCTTAGACATAATAAGTGGATTTAAAAATGCTTCTCCCAACAAATCAACTGCATCAGGACGATTATCATACTCCAATTCAAAAGTTTTACTAAGAAAATCAGCTGCTTCTTGAGTACACCATTCAGGAATCCCTGGTGATACATGTGTACCAATTTTAAAAATGGCTTGCATTTGACTAAAGTTAGGAAATGGATGTTTCCCAGTAAACATTTCTACAATTAAACATCCAACTGACCAAATATCAGCTTTTTTATTATAGGCGGTTTGTTTTACCACTTCTGGAGCCATCCAATAAACTGATCCTTGTAAAGAAGCTCTTCTACTGGCTTTTTTACCTTCTCCAGATTCTCCTTCATCATTATTGTTTCTGGTGATTTTTTTACTAATTCCAAAATCACTAATTTTAACTGTACCTTTTATATCGATTAATATATTAGCTCCTTTTATATCTCGATGAATAATATCTTCTCCATGTAAGTAACTTAATCCAATTAATACTTGACGAATGAAATTTCTTATTAAAGGTTCTTCAAATGGTCCATATGATAATAACATCAGTTGTACTGATCCACCAGGAACATATTCTAAAAAGATATTTAAATAATCTTCGGTAGTGGAAGATCCTAAATATCTAACGATATTTTCATGATTTAAATTTTTAAGTAATGTCATTTCATGTTGTAATGCATCAATCATGGAGTTTTGTACTTGATTATTTTTATCAGAAATAACAACTTGTTTTACTGCCATTAATTCTCCAGTCAATGGATTCATTCCAAGAAACACAGTACCAAAACTTCCTGACCCAATCAGGGCTCCTTGAAGCCAATTCTTGGGTCCATCTTCTGAAACGGTATCAAGGAATGGATTTTCATCACTATAATCTCCAATTACATCATCGTCATCTTCTTCTCCCAATTCGTATTCATCATCGGTATCAGAATCTACATTCAATAATTCTATACGAGAATATCTATTATTCTCATTAGTATCAGCAAAACTTGTAGCAATGGAAACCCGAGGATTGGTTATAGGTTTTGGTGAAGAATCCGAATTTAATGATGGTTTACTTAATATTGATTGGTTATCAGGAACATGAACGGCTTCATCAATGGCATTGATATTATGAACCATCATTTCTCCAATAGTTCTAGAAGCTCTTGGATTACGTCTTCTATTAGTTTCTATTGATGATATTGAAGGACTAGCAGCCTTAATAGTATTGGTTGATTGCCTTTTATTCACTGATAAGTTACTACCACTATTCATTTGAGGAAGATTAAACCGTTTTGATAATCGAACACTATACCGAACAGAATTTCTAATTGTTTGTTGTAATTCCTTTTGACCAGTTTCAGGAAAATATTCGGCTAAATTGGAAGAAATCAATTCACTAGGAGGTCTTTGACCAAAAAATTGTCTCATACGAGGTAATACTTGAGGATTTTGACGTAATGCTTGATCAGGCATACGATATTGATTAAGATTCTTTGGAGATTTGTTAAATTTATCATATTTGGCCATTATTTTCTTACTAACTTCTATGGCAACATCAGAAGGAGTCAGACCTTTTTCACAAAGAATGATTCTATATTTTTCTAATCGATCAGGGGAATAACAAATAGTTACAAGTTCCACATCGAATAATAAACTTATTGAATCAGAAGAAGAATGAATATAAGTATCATAAGAATTATCTTGTTGTTTTAACCCCAATTTCCGAAGAACTTTCCGTTTAATAGATTGAGCATTAAAACATCCAGTAACATTAACTTTTTTCAATGATCCATCAGCAAGAATAAATGTGATATTTTTGTTAGGATTTTTATTTTCTGTCAAGGTTAAATTACCCGACTGATTATTTAAGTTAATCATGGCACTATTAAGATTGGATTCAGAAGAAACGGGATCTAAAGCATCTTTGTGGCTATAATTGGCGAGATTTATAGTACCAGCGGATGGAGGAGAAGTCAAATTCATTAATTGTAAATTATCATAAAGATCATTTATATCAACGACTTTCTTTAAGTTTTGGGCTTTAAGTTGACTTATAGCGATTTCTAATCGGATTCTATCACCTAGTTTATTGACACCTAATTCCTTAAGAGAGTTAGTATCCAACTCGGATAATAGGTCGATGGTGATACCATTTTCAACGAATTTAGAATAATAATGGAGACATTTAGATTTCAGAAGCCATTGTTTCAACTCCTTAGGGGCCTGAGGCAGGTCCATTGATTGAGGAGAAGGTTTATCCATAGTTTAGAGGAGGTGATAGAAGAATAGCGCGATGGACGAGATGTGAGGGAGAGATAGAGAGGGAGATAATGATAGAGTGGTAGAGTATAGTAATGTATTACAATGATACAATTACAATGGTTTTATAATATTATAATTGGTATTGATAACAAAAGTTAATATTATAAATATTTGTCTAAGGAGATAATTTTAGAATGTGTTAGAAGATATTCTCATAAGATGATCTTAGATCATAGTCTCAGAATATAATCTCATAACATAATCTCAGAAGATATTCTCAAATCATGAGATCATGAGATCATGAGGAGTCTCAATAAAGAGTCTCAATAAAAGAGTCTCAAAGAGTCTCAAAGACTCAATACTCTCAGACTCTCAGTATAAACAATCGCAGAATATAAATTCACAGAAATAGCTTCAAACAGTCACAGAAACAACTTCAAACAGTCACACAAACAACTTCAGCCTCAGCTTCAATCATAATATTGTACAATCCTCTTCATAACATTGTTATCACAATCTTACAATCTTATATCCTTTATTTATTACACTCTTGATCATAAGATTGTTATCACAATCTTACAACCTCATGATCCAATCTCATAATCTATATACTACTTACTCACTTTCCCTCCACTCACCATCATCTGTTTATCAACTTTCCCTTCAGGATCACTTTGTAATCTCTTCCATGAATGGATTTCTCCCTTCAGTGTATCAAATTCAAATACTCTCATTCGTCTCACATAGCCGCCATAACCTCCATAACCTCCTTCTCCACTTCCACCACCATAACAAAGCCACATTTGATTCTCATCATCATGACCTTGGTTCTGTGTATCTTTAACACAGTAATCATTAGCATGATCATGGCCTACACTGGTAACTTTAACCCCAATATTGGCGAGTACAGAACGAGCTCCGGTGTTATACCGCGGAGCCGTTATGGCTTCTAACTTTTGTCCTATTACTTCTTGATCCAAGTTTCTGTATTCTGGAAGTGGAATATGGAAAAATGCCATGGAAAGGTGGATTTTAGTGAAGGCGTCTATGGCCGATTTGTAGCTGGAATGTTCTCGTTCAAGAAACTTAAGTTGTGACTCTTTAATCCAATCATAACCAGGATTTACTTTGGGATTAGGTGAGTATTTATGTGTATCCAACATGTAGAACAATATGGCCGAGTTACCCGACTTTCCTTCAACGTTAACCACGTAATTACCGACTCCAGCAACTTCTTCTGGCCCCACGCTGGCTAAACTATAGGGTAAATTACTAGAAACACTCATAACTTCGCCTCGAGAAAGTGATCCTTCATCATCATGATTACCTAAGGTTACAGCAAAGGGGATTTTCCGGGATATGAATGGGTTTAAGGCTTTGAATATTGATGTTTCTGAATCTGGCGATTCATCGCCGAATATTTGATCTCCAGTTAAAACTACCATATCGGGTTGTTCTATATCCAATACTTCTTCCAAGAATGATAATGTTATAGGATCTGCCAAACATGGTTCTGATTTCTTCTTACTTTCTCCTACATGATCCCGACACTTCCCATAGCCAGTGGAAAAGTGAAGATCAGCTACTTGTAGAACTTTAAACTTACCAGCTTTATCTATAGTAAGTTTAGGTTGATACTGAGAAGACTTGTAATCGACTTTAGGTCCTTTTCTATACGTCAAATATACTGGTTTTCCTGCAGCGTTGTTGACATTAAGTAATGGACGATCTTTTATAAGTTTCCAATTGGGTCTAGGCTCAACACAATCTTCACCAAAGAGAACATCAATACCGGTTAATCCTGTTTTTGAGGTTAATGATTGATATTTCACCCAAATTCCATGGGATTTATATTTCCAGCCTGATTGAGTAAGTTGATCTTTGGTAGGGATTTCATAGTGGATATTAAGATCTGAGTTATGGGATTCAACTTGTCTTTTAGGCTTTTGGTTCTTTTCTTGATTCTTTTCTTGATCCCTTTCTTGATCCTTTTCATGATCCTTTTCATGATCCTTTTCATGATCCTTTTCTTGACCCTTTTCTTGACCCTTCTCTTTAGCAATCTCCTTCTCCTTAGCTCTATTTCCTGAACTGGCTTTCTTATCGCTTCCTACAGAAGCATCACCCTTAATACCTTGACTGGCTAATCTAGCATGATCTTCATCATCAAACACATCATTAGTTTTAAAATCACGAAGAACTGCTAAAGGTAATTTCCCCTTATTTCCCTTGATTTTGCCATCAACTTCTTCATTATAAACAGCGATTTCTGTTATGGCTTCATTAGCAATATTATCATCTAAATGACCATTTTGGAAGGCTTCATTCTTCACTGATTTATACGAAAGAAACTCAGTATTGAAAAGAGAAGATGCCAAAGTTAAATCTTTATTAAGTTTAGTCCAACCTCCAAAATCACCTAAATCACCACTTAAACCATGATTTGGTTTGGGGACTCCACAATTGACACCTTTATTAAGTTTGAAACACGAATTAATACTAATATCAATGATATAATGATCAGCTGCTGGTTGGAAAAATGATGGAGTTATTGGTAAATATTTTTCAAGATTAATAACATCTTGACGATTAGCTACTACAAGTAGAATAGTAGCCAATGAGAATAGGAATATGGCGTAGGCCACAATCCGAGATAATCGTTTAGGTAGCATGATTCTATATTTTTCGAATAAGTGAGAAGAGTGAGAAAATGGTATTGATAGTGTAGAAAAGGAGTAGAAAAGGAGTAGAGAAGGAGTAGAGAAGGAGTAGAGAAATGGTAGAGAAATGGTAGAACAATGGTAGAGAAACAACACAGAAATGGTAGCAAAACAACACACACAATAAGAAATTACAGAAGAAAGGAAGAGATCACAGATCACAGATCACACAACACAAATCACTGATCATATAAGAGACAATATTTCAGAGACAATATTTCAGAGACAATCTTTGACAAGTTGTAAGAATCAATTCTTTTATATAAAATGATTGATCTATTAATCAATTGTTATCAATCAATTATTATTAGTCAACTGTTATCAATTGCTATTAATCAACCTCATCAACCTCATCATTCCCTTCATCAATATCTTTTATTCTTTAACTCTACTCATCTACTTACCTATTCAGTTTTCTTCTCCATTTCTTCAGCTCTTTTAGCTTCTCTTTCAGCTTCTCTTTCAGCTTCTCTTTCTTTAGCTTCTGGCTCAATATCAGGAAATTCTTCTGCATTCAATTGTGGCTTATGTTGATCAGGATTAAGCACCGCATGATGTGGCTTATTCACCTTATTCCATGGAACCAGTCTACCTCCAATATTAACCATTAAGTTTTCTGGATCAAAATTTTGACTATCGTCTTGTTTAGGTTTATCACTCATTATAAAAATTATGAATATTATTCCAATTGGTAAAAAAAGGAGTTTATTCATATAATTAATGACCTGAAAAGTTGCTAAACTGGGGGTAATATAGTCACGTGCACCACCGCCTTAGGCGGACTCCCAACTACAGGAAATCGCACTAAATCACTTCACCCCTGTCATTGGTGGACCCTGGCTAAATAGGAGGAACCCCCTGTATTCCGGAACCGGCCCCGGTTCCTTCTCCGGTTCCTTCTCCAACTCCTTCAACTCCTCCAACTCCTCCATGGGCTACTCCTCCTGTACTATCATTTATTCCTACTTCGGGAATCAATTGCGTGTTGGCACTAGTGGAATATATTGTCATCATCATCACCATAAAATGTAACCCTATACAGTACATAAAGAATAACATTCTGGTCGTTCTTGTGGCTAAAATGGCTCTGGTAATACTGATAAAGATTCTTTCTATGGGGGATAATCTTGATGAAATTCTTTCTTGTTCTTTAATTCTGAATTGTTCAATAGGATGTAATTTTGATTCATAACTGTTTTGATAAGTGTTGCTTTCTAAATCGGTATTGGCTTTTGGAGTTAATCGGTTATTCTTAGTCAGACTGGCAGCCAAAAACCGGGTTCTTTCATATAATTCTTCATTATCAACCCGAAGTTTATTCATTTGACGTTTTAAATCATTAATAATTGTGTGTTGTTTCTTTAATTCATCTTCTAATTCATGGTTCCGATCTCTAAACCGATCTCTTTGTTTGGTAATAATAGGTAAGATAGATGATGGTTCTTCACTGTTGCTGGTGTTGTTGTTGTTATTGCTATTATTGTTACTGATGCTGCTGTTGTTGTTGTTGTTGGTACTGGGAGTTAAACTGTTTGTAGTGGAACTATTACCAGGTTTTCGTGTCATTCCACTTATTAAACTCATGTTGTCATTAAATTTGTTATTGTTGGTGACATCATCAAATCTTGACAAATCATCTTCCAATTTATTATTCAATGTGGTTAATTTTTCAATTTCTTGTGATGCTGTTGTAAGTTGGCTTTGTAAATTGTTAATATTATTAATCAAATCTTCATGCTGAGATCTATAATTGGCTAATTCTGTAGTTAATGCCTTATTTCTTCTTATCAATACTCCATCAACTTCTTCATTTTGTCCTGGTTCTCTCTCTTCACCATCATCAAATTCAATTTGTCTTAAAAACTGTAATTCTTGTTTAATTTCATGATAATCACTAGTTTTCTGTAATTGTTCTTTCAATTTTTTACTTTCTGTAGTCAATTGACCTGCTTCTCTTTTCATAGTTTCTATTTTATTATCATAATCACTGGATAAATTATCAATAGTTTTCCGCAATTGATCTAATTCAGCTATTAACAATGCATTCTCTCCTTCTAACTCTGATACTTTCTTTGTGAATTCTTGCTTAAGACTTTCATATTCAACATTATTCTTAGAAATGGTTAATTCTCTTCTTAAATCTTCATTTCTCTTTTCTACCTCTAATAATCTTTGTTTAGAAGTTTCGGCTTCTCGGGATACAATATCCAATTCTGCCAAAATAGTTACATTATCACCATCATTATTCAATTGTTTGTTTTGAGAATTCAATTGAAGTTCTGTAACTTCTTTAGAAGTCTTTAATTCTTCGATTTTGTTCTTATAATTATCAAGTTGTTGTTGTAATAATTTCTCTTTTTGTAACCAATTGGATTGTCTTTCATCCATCAATGCTTTCAATTCATCTTCTTTAGCCTTTAACTTGGTACTTAAAGTTTCTGCTGATGATTGTTCACTATGTAATAATCGTTGCTTTAATTGGGAGTAATCAGCTTTCTTACTCAATTCTTCACTAAGATGATTTATTTCCCGTTTTAGTTTCGAAACTTCTCCACTATCAGCAACAGCATCTAAAGATAATTCCAACAATGGTTTTGGATCTGGAGCTTCAGCTATAGCCCGATAGAAATCGAAAAAATATGCTTCAACCTTCTTTTGTTTAGTAGTTAATGAATCAATTTCATTCTGATATAATTTCAACAACAGCTTAACTTGATCCAATTTCTCTTCATCACTTAACTTTTTAAACTCTTTGGTTTTATTAGCTAAGTTTTTTCTATTCTGTAATGATTGTTTTTGTTCATCTTTAAGTTCAATCCCTTGATTGTCTAACTTCTTTTGAAGCGTTGGTAAATCAATTTCGATCCAAAATTGTAAAGCCGTGTTAAAAACATTAGTAGCTTGAGTTTCCGATGTTTTATTTGATAACTTATTGATTTCAGAATTGATATTTGACGCCGTAATAGTTGGCGCTGAATCTTCACTGGACATTCCAAAGATTAAGTATAGGTGTTTATTAGCGGTGCGAAGTTAGGATCTGATGATGATGTCAGAATGAGAAGGAGAGAAATGAGAGATAGAAGTGAATATAAACTGATGATATAGTACAAGTAGGTGTGATTTATTACAAATATATGGGATATGACACAAACAGATGTGATTTATCACAAACAGATATGACACATAACAACACAAGTATCACAACACAAGTATCACAACACAAGTATCACAACACAAGTATCACAACACAAATATCACAACACAAATATCACAACACAAACTAATCACAATCATTGATTCACTTCTCCATTAATACATTGTCACAGTCCTACATCATCTTTCTTATACATGCATTACTACTTATCCTAAATAAAAGTTTCGTAAGGAACTGGAGCTAAGGTTTGAGGAATGTTACCAACAGTAGAGATAACTCTAGCTTCTCTTGGTTTAGCTGGTTCTCTCTTTAAGTGGACAGTTTCACCTTTAGCTTTAGCTTCTCTCTTTAAAGCAGCGTTGGTTTTAACTCTGTCTAAAAATTCTTGACGACAAGCAGAATGTTTAACATGTTCGATTCTAAGATTGACTCTCTTTTCAATGTATCTGTTACCAACAATTTTGTTGATCATGACACCAACGGAAGATTTGGTGACGTTGAAAACAACACCAGTTTTACCTTGGTACCATTTGTATGGCATACCTTTTTGCACAGCACCATTACCTTTAATATCAACAATATCACCTACTCTGTAAGTTTGTAAATAAGTAGATAAAGGAATGATACCATGTTTTTTGAAGTCCCTTTGGAACATATACCGAGTACGGCTTCTTAATCCATGTCTGAATAAAAGTTAGTATATAAAACCACTTGATTGTAAAGGTTTACGAGCTTCAATTTCGTTAAACTCTTGATATCACATACGATTTACCCATCTTTTAAGTAATAGAACTTGTATGAAAAGTTTTCAGACTATTGAAAAATTTGGTGATACTAGAGCGCGGACGAGGGCTCGTGCCCTGAGCGTGACTGTGAGAAAAAACTATTACAATAATAATATTATTGAAATATTTCAATATTAATGATTTAATGGAAGGGTTAACTTGGTATGATTGACTCCGGTATACTACTATATTTATTATATTCTACACATACAAAAAGATTATTGGAAAGTTTTAAACCAATATATTAAAGAAATGATTATAAACAAGATTAAATAACTTATTCTTCGTCTTCTTCTTCTTCTTCACCACCTTCTTCACCACCTCCAGTGTTTCTACTTTGGTTTCTTCTCTTAACTCTACCGGCTCTACCACCACCGTAAGGAGAGTTGTGAGCGAAATCAATGTGTTTTTGGGAGTCTAATCTGACCATGAAAGATGGAACATTGACAATTTGTTTACCAACAGCAATGTGTCTTTGGGTGATTAAAACTCTAGCGTGATGAATAGATCTAGCTAAACCTAATTTGAAAACTTGG